>CAWVNZ010001763.1:0-63975 GCA_963930735.1 Dioctria linearis | reverse complement strand
GGAATACCTTTTCTATAGTAAATTTTTCAAAAATTAATTTTATACTGTCGCAAATTTTAATTACCCCAGGGATTGCCTTTTCTATAGTAAATTATTCAAAAAATAATTTTTTACTGTCGCAAGCTTTAAATACGCCAGGGATTGCCTTTTCTATAGCAAATTATTCAAAAAATAATTTTTTACTGTCGCAAATTTTAAATACGCCAGGGATTGCCTTTTTTATAGTAAATTTTTCAAAAATTAATTTTTTACTGTCGCAAATTTTTATTACGCCAGGGATTGCCTTTTCTATAATAAATTTTTCAAAAATTAATTTTTTACTGTCGCAAATTTTAATTACGACAGCGATTGCCTTTTCTATAGTAAATTATTCAAAAAATAATTTTTTACTGTCGCATATTTTAAATACCCCAGGGATTGCCTTTTCTATAGTAATATATTCAAAAAATAATTTTTTTTTTCGCAAATTTTAAATACGCCAGGGATTGCCTTTTCTATAGTAAATTTTTCAAAAATTAATTTTATACTGTCGCAAATTTTAATTACGCCAGGGATTGCCTTTTCTATAGTAAATTATTCAAAAAATAATTTTTTACTGTCACAAATTTTAATTACGCCAGGGATTGCCTTTTCTATAGTAAATTATTCAAAAAATAATTTTTTACTGTCGCAAATTTTAATTACGCCAGGGATTGCCTTTTCTATAGTAAATTTTGCAAAAAATTATTTTTTTCTGTCGCAAATTTTAATTACGCCAGGGATTGCCTTTTCTATAGTAAATTTTGCAAAAAATAATTTTTTACTGTCGCAAATTTTAACTACGCCAGGGATTGCCTTTTCTATAGTAAATTTTGCAAAAAATAATTTTTTACTGTCGCAAATTTTCACTACGCCAGGGATTGCCTTTTCTATAGTAAATTTTTCAAAAAATAATTTTTTACTGTCGCAAATTTTAATTACGCCAAGTATTGCCTTTTCTATTGTAAATTTTGCAAAAAATAATTTTTTACTGTCGCAAATTTTAAATACGCCAGGGATTGCCTTTTCTATAGTAAATTATTCAAAAAATAATTTTTTACTGTCGCAAATTTTAATTACGGCAAGGATTGCCTTTTCTATAGTAAATTTTTCAAAAATTAATTTTATACTGTCGCAAATTTTAATTACGCCAGGGATTTCCTTTTCTATAGTAAATTATTCAAAAAATAGTTTTTTACTGTCGCAAATTTTAATTAAGCCAGGGATTGCCTTTTCTATAGTAAATTATTCAAAAAATAGTTTTTTACTGTCGCAAATTTTAATTACGCCAGGGATTGCCTTTTCTATAGTAAATTATTCAAAAAATAATTTTTTACTGTCCCAAATTTTAATTACGCCAGGGATTGCCTTTTCTATAGTAAATTATTCAAAAAATAATTTTTTACTGTCGCAAATTTTAATTACGCCAGGGATTGCCTTTTCTATAGTAAATTTTGCAAAAAATAATTTTTTTCTGTCGCAAATTTTAATTACGCCAGGGATTGCCTTTTCTATAGTAAATTTTGCAAAAAATAATTTTTTATTGTCGCAAATTTTAGCTACGCCAGGGATTGCCTTTTCTATAGTAAATTTTTCAAAAAATAATTTTTTACTGTCGCAAATTTTAATTACGCCAGGGATTGCCTTTTCTATAGTAAATTTTTCAAAAAATAATTTTTTTCTGTCGCAAATTTTAATTACGCGAGGATTGCCTTTTCTATAGTAAATTTTTCAAAAATTAATTTTTTTCTATCGCAAATTTTAATGACGCCAAGTATTGCCTTTTCTATTGTAAATTTTGCAAAAAATAATTTTTTACTGTCGCAAATTTTAAATACGCCAGGGATTGCCTTTTCTATAGAAAATTTTTCAAAAATTTATTTTATACTGTCGCAAATTTTAATTACGCCAGGGATTGCCTTTTCTATAGTAAAAGTTTCAAAAATTAATTTTATACTGTCGCAAATTTTAATGACGCCAGGGATTGCCTTTTCTATAGTAAATTTTGCAAAAAATAAATTTATACTGTCGCAAATTTTAATTACGCCAGTGAATACCTTTTCTATAGTAAATTTTTCAAAAATTAATTTTATACTGTCGCAAATTTTAATTACGCCAAGGATTGCCTTTTCTATAGTAAATTATTCAAAAAATAATTTTTTACTGTCGCAAATTTTAATTACGCCAGGGATTGCCTTTTCTATAGTAAATTATTCAAAAAATAATTTTTTACTGTCGCAAATTTTAATTTTTTAGTGTCGCAAATTTTAATTACTCCAGGGATTGCCTTTTCTATAGTAAATTATTCAAAAAATAATTTTTTTCTGTCGCAAATTTTAATTACACCAGGGATAGCCTTTTCTATTGCAATTTTTTCAAACATTAATTTTATACGGTCGCAAATTTTAATTACGCCAGGGATTGCCTTTTCTATAGTAAATTATTCAAAAAATAATTTTTTACTGTCGCAAATTTTAAATACGCCACGGATTGCCTTTTCTATAGTAAATTATTCAAAAAATAATTTTTTACTGTCGCAAATTTTAATTACGCCAGGGATTGCCTCTTCTATAGTAAATTTTTCAAAAATTAATTTTTTACTGTCGCAAGTTTTAAATACGCCAGGGATTGCCTTTTCTATAGTAAATTATTCAAAAAATAATTTTTTACTGTCGCAAATTTTAAATACGCCAGGGATTGCCTTTTTTATAGTAAATTTTCAAAAAATAATTTTTTACTGTCGCAAATTTTAATTACGCCAGGGATTGCCTTTTCTATAGTAAATTTTGCAAAAATAATTTTTTACTGTCGCAAGTTTTAATTATGCCAGGGATTGCCTTTTCTATAGTAAATTTTTCAAAAATTAATTTTATACTGTCGCAAATTTTAATTACGCCAGGGATTGCCTTTTCTATAGTAAATTATTCAAAAAAAAATTTTTGCTGTCGCAAATTTTAATTATGCCAGGGATTGCCTTTTTTATAGTAAATTTTGCAAAAAATAATTTTTTACTGTCGCAAGTTTTAATTACGCCAGGGATTGCCTTTTCTATATTAAATTTGTCAAAAATTAATTTTTTACTGTCGCAAATTTTAATTACGCCAGGGATTGCCTTTTCTATTGTAAATTATTCTTAAAATAATTTTTTACTGTCGCAAATTTTAATTTCGCCAGGGATGGCCTTTTCTGTAGTGAATTTTTCAAAAATTAATTTTATACTGTCGCAAATTTTAATTACGCCAGGGATTGCCTTTTCTATAGTAAATTTTTCAAAAATTAATTTTATACTGTCGCAAATTTTACTTACGCCAGGGATTGCCGTTTCTATAGTAAATTATTCAAAAAATAAATTTTTTACTGTCGCAAATTTTAATTACGCCAGGGATTGCCTTTTCTATAGTAAATTTTGCAAAAAATAATTTTTTACTATCGCAAGTTTTAATTACGCCAGGGATTGCCTTTTCTATAGTAAAATTTTCAAAAATTAATTTTATACTGTCGCAAATTTTAATTTCGCCAGGGATTGCCTTTTCTATAGTAAATTATTCAAAAAATTAATTTTTACTGTCGCAAATTTTAATTACGCCAGGGATTGCCTTTTCTATAGTAAAATTTTCAAAAATTAATTTTATACTGTCGCAAATTTTAATTACGCCAGGGATTGCCTTTTCTATAGTAAATTTTGCAAAAAATAATTTTATAATGTCGCAAATTTTAATTACGCCAGGGAATACCTTTTCTATAGTAAATTTTTCAAAAATTAATTTTATACTGTCGCAAATTTTAATTACCCCAGGGATTGCCTTTTCTATAGTAAATTATTCAAAAAATAATTTTTTACTGTCGGAAGTTTTAAATACGCCAGGGATTGCCTTTTCTATAGCAAATTATTCAAAAAATAATTTTTTACTGTCGCAAATTTTAAATACGCCAGGGATTGCCTTTTTTATAGTAAATTTTTCAAAAATTAATTTTTTACTGTCGCAAATTTTAATTACGCCAGGGATTGCCTTTTCTATAATAAATTTTTCAAAAATTAATTTTTTACTGTCGCAAATTTTAACTACGACAGCGATTGCCTTTTCTATAGTAAATTATTCAAAAAATAATTTTTTACTGTCGCATATTTTAAATACCCCAGGGATTGCCTTTTCTATAGTAAATTATTCAAAAAATAATTTTTTTTTCGCAAATTTTAAATACGCCAGGGATTGCCTTTTCTATAGTAAATTTTTCAAAAATTAATTTTATACTGTCGCAAATTTTAATTACGCCAGGGATTGCCTTTTCTATAGTAAATTATTCAAAAAATAATTTTTTACTGTCACAAATTTTAATTACGCCAGGGATTGCCTTTTCTATAGTAAATTATTCAAAAAATAATTTTTTACTGTCGCAAATTTTAATTACGCCAGGGATTGCCTTTTCTATAGTAAATTTTGCAAAAAATTATTTTTTTCTGTCGCAAATTTTAATTACGCCAGGGATTGCCTTTTCTATAGTAAATTTTGCAAAAAATAATTTTTTACTGTCGCAAATTTTAACTACGCCAGGGATTGCCTTTTCTATAGTAAATTTTTAAAAAAATAATTTTTTACTGTCGCAAATTTTAATTACGCCAGGGATTGCCTTTTCTATAGTAAATTTTTCAAAAAATAATTTTTTACTGTCGCAAATTTTAATTACGCCAGGGATTGCCTTTTCTATAGTAAATTATTCAAAAACTAATTGTTTACTGTCGCAAATTTTAATTACGCCAGGGATTGCCTTTTCTATAGTAAATTTTTCAAAAATTAATTTTTTACTGTCGCAAATTTTAAATACGCCAGGGATTGCCTTTTCTATAGTAAATTTTTCAAAAATTTATTTTTTACTGTCGCAAATTTTAATTACGCCAGGGATTGCCTTTTCTATAGTAAATTTTGCAAAAAATAATTTTCTACTGTCGCAAATTTTAATTACGCCAGGGATTGCCTTTTCTATAGTAAATTTTTCAAAAAATATTTTTTTACAGTCGCAAATTTTAATTACGCCAGGATTGCCTTTTCTATAGTAAATTTTTCAAAAATTAATTTTTTTCTGTCGCAAATTTTAATTACGCCAAGTATTGCCTTTTCTATTGTAAATTTTGCAAAAAATAATTTTTTACTGTCCCAAATTTTAAATACGCCAGGGATTGCCTTTTCTATAGTAAATTATTCAAAAAATAATTTTTTACAGTCGCAAATTTTAATTACGCCAAGGATTGCCTTTTCTATAGTAAATTTTGCAAAAAATAATTTTTTTCTGTAGCAAATTTTAATTACGCCAGGGATTGCCTTTTCTATAGTAAATTTTGCAAAAAATAATTTTTTACTGTCGCAAATTTTAACTACGCCAGGGATTGCCTTTTTTATAGTAAATTTTTCAAAAAATAATTTTTTACTGTCGCAAATTTTAATTACGCCAGGGATTGCCTTTTCTATAGTAAATTTTTCAAAAAATAATTTTTTACTGTCGCAAATTTTAATTACGCCAGGGATTGCCATTTCTATAGTAAATTATTCAAAAACTAATTGTTTACTGTCGCAAATTTTAATTAAGCCAGGGATTGCCTTTTCTATAGTAAATTTTTCAAAAATAAATTTTTTACTGTCGCAAATTTTAAATACGCCAGGGATTGCCTTTTCTATAGTAAATTATTCAAAAAATAATTTTTTACAGTCGCAAATTTTAATTACGCCAAGTATTGCCTTTTCTATTGTAAATTTTGCAAAAAATAATTTTTTACTGTCGCAAATTTTAAATACGCCAGGGATTGCCTTTTCTATAGTAAATTATTCAAAAAATAATTTTTTACTGTCGCAAATTTTAATTACGCCAAGGATTGCCTTTTCTATAGTAAATTTTTCAAAAATTAATTTTATACTGTCGCAAATTTTAATTACGCCAGGGATTGCCTTTTCTATAGTAAATTATTCAAAAAATAATTTTTTACTGTCGCAAATTTTAATTAAGCCAGGGATTGCCTTTTCTATAGTAAATTATTCAAAAAATAGTTTTTTACTGTCGCAAATTTTAATTACGCCAGGGATTGCCTTTTCTATAGTAAATTATTCAAAAAATAATTTTTTACTGTCCCAAATTTTAATTACGCCAGGGATTGCCTTTTCTATAGTAAATTATTCAAAAAATAATTTTTTACTGTCGCATATTTTAAATACGCCAGGGATTGCCTTTTCTATAGTAAATTATTCAAAAAATAATTTTTTTCTGTCGCAAATTTTAAATACGCCAGGGATTGCGTTTTCTATAGTAAATTTTGAAAAATTAATTTTATACTGTCGCAAATTTTAATTACGCCAGGGATTGCATTTTCTATAGTAAATTATTCAAAAAATAATTTTTTACTGTCGCAAATTTTAATTACGCCAGGGATTGCCTTTTCTATAGTAAATTATTCAAAAAATAATTTTTTACTGTCGCAAATTTTAATTACGCCAGGGATTGCCTTTTCTATAGTAAATTTTTCAAAAAATAATTTTTTACTGCCGCAAATTTTAATTACGCCAGGGATTGCCTTTTCTATAGTAAATTATTCAAAAACTAATTGTTTACTGTCGCAAATTTTAATTACGCCAGGGATTGCCTTTTCTATAGTAAATTTTTCAAAAATTAATTTTTTACTGTCGCAAATTTTAAATACGCCAGGGATTGCCTTTTCTATAGTAAATTTTTCAAAAATTTATTTTTTACTGTCGCAAATTTTAATTACGCCAGGGATTGCCTTTTCTATAGTAAATTTTGCAAAAAATAATTTTTTACTGTCGCAAAATTTAATTACGCCAGGGATTGCCTTTTCTATAGTAAATTTTTCAAAAAATAATTTTTTACTGTCGCAAATTTTAATTACTCCAGGATTGCCTTTTCTATAGTAAATTTTTCAAAAATTAATTTTTTTCTGTCGCAAATTTTAATTACGCCAAGTATTGCCTTTTCTATAGTAAATTATTCAAAAAATAATTTTTTACTGTCACAAATTTTAATTACGCCAGGGATAGCCTTTTCTATAGTAAATTATTCAAAAAATAATTTTTTACTGTCGCAAATTTTAATTACGCCAGGGATTGCCTTTTCTATAGTAAATTTTGCAAAAAATTATTTTTTTCTGTCGCAAATTTTAATTACGCCAGGGATTGCCTTTTCTATAGTAAATTTTGCAAAAAATAATTTTTTACTGTCGCAAATTTTAACTACGCCAGGGATTGCCTTTTCTATAGTAAATTTTTAAAAAAATAATTTTTTACTGTCGCAAATTTTAATTACGCCAGGGATTGCCTTTTCTATAGTAAATTTTTCAAAAAATAATTTTTTACTGTCGCAAATTTTAATTACGCCAGGGATTGCCTTTTCTATAGTAAATTATTCAAAAACTAATTGTTTACTGTCGCAAATTTTAATTACGCCAGGGATTGCCTTTTCTATAGTAAATTTTTCAAAAATTAATTTTTTACTGTCGCAAATTTTAAATACGCCAGGGATTGCCTTTTCTATAGTAAATTTTTCAAAAATTTATTTTTTACTGTCGCAAATTTTAATTACGCCAGGGATTGCCTTTTCTATAGTAAATTATGCAAAAAATAATTTTCTACTGTCGCAAATTTTAATTACGCCAGGGATTGCCTTTTCTATAGTAAATTTTTCAAAAAATATTTTTTTACAGTCGCAAATTTTAATTACGCCAGGATTGCCTTTTCTATAGTAAATTTTTCAAAAATTAATTTTTTTCTGTCGCAAATTTTAATTACGCCAAGTATTGCCTTTTCTATTGTAAATTTTGCAAAAAATAATTTTTTACTGTCCCAAATTTTAAATACGCCAGGGATTGCCTTTTCTATAGTAAATTATTCAAAAAATAATTTTTTACAGTCGCAAATTTTAATTACGCCAAGGATTGCCTTTTCTATAGTAAATTTTGCAAAAAATAATTTTTTTCTGTCGCAAATTTTAATTACGCCAGGGATTGCCTTTTCTATAGTAAATTTTGCAAAAAATAATTTTTTACTGTCGCAAATTTTAACTACGCCAGGGATTGCCTTTTTTATAGTAAATTTTTCAAAAAATAATTTTTTACTGTCGCAAATTTTAATTACGCCAGGGATTGCCTTTTCTATAGTAAATTTTTCAAAAAATAATTTTTTACTGTCGCAAATTTTAATTACGCCAGGGATTGCCTTTTCTATAGTAAATTATTCAAAAACTAATTGTTTACTGTCGCAAATTTTAATTAAGCCAGGGATTGCCTTTTCTATAGTAAATTTTTCAAAAATTAATTTTTTACTGTCGCAAATTTTAAATACGCCAGGGATTGCCTTTTCTATAGTAAATTATTCAAAAAATAATTTTTTACAGTCGCAAATTTTAATTACGCCAAGTATTGCCTTTTCTATTGTAAATTTTGCAGAAAATAATTTTTTACTGTCGCAAATTTTAAATACGCCAGGGATTGCCTTTTCTATAGTAAATTATTCAAAAAATAATTTTTTACTGTCGCAAATTTTAATTACGCCAAGGATTGCCTTTTCTATAGTAAATTTTTCAAAAATTAATTTTATACTGTCGCAAATTTTAATTACGCCAGGGATTGCCTTTTCTATAGTAAATTATTCAAAAAATAATTTTTTACTGTCGCAAATTTTAATTACGCCAGGGATTGCCTTTTCTATAGTAAATTATTCAAAAAATAGTTTTTTACTGTCGCAAATTTTAATTACGCCAGGGATTGCCTTTTCTATAGTAAATTATTCAAAAAATAATTTTTTACTGTCCCAAATTTTAATTACGCCAGGGATTGCCTTTTCTATAGTAAATTATTCAAAAAATAATTTTTTACTGTCGCATATTTTAAATACGCCAGGGATTGCCTTTTCTATAGTAAATTATTCAAAAAATAATTTTTTTCTGTCGCAAATTTTAAATACGCCAGGGATTGCGTTTTCTATAGTAAATTTTGAAAAATTAATTTTATACTGTCGCAAATTTTAATTACGCCAGGGATTGCATTTTCTATAGTAAATTATTCAAAAAATAATTTTTTACTGTCGCAAATTTTAATTACGCCAGGGATTGCCTTTTCTATAGTAAATTATTCAAAAAATAATTTTTTACTGTCGCAAATTTTAATTACGCCAGGGATTGCCTTTTCTATAGTAAATTTTTCAAAAAATAATTTTTTACTGCCGCAAATTTTAATTACGCCAGGGATTGCCTTTTCTATAGTAAATTATTCAAAAACTAATTGTTTACTGTCGCAAATTTTAATTACACCAAGGATTGCCTTTTCTATAGTAAATTTTGCAAAAAATAATTTTTTTTCTGTCGCAAATTTTAATTACGCCAGGGATTGCCTTTTCTATAGTAAATTTTGCAAAAAATAATTTTTTACTGTCGCAAATTTTAACTACGCCAGGGATTGCCTTTTCTATAGTAAATTTTTCAAAAAATAATTTTTTACTGTCGCAAATTTTAATTACGCCAGGGATTGCCTTTTCTATAGTAAATTTTTCAAAAAATAATTTTTTACTGTCGCAAATTTTAATTACTCCAGGATTGCCTTTTCTATAGTAAATTTTTCAAAAATTAATTTTTTTCTGTCGCAAATTTTAATTACGCCAAGTATTGCCTTTTCTATTGTAAATTTTGCAAAAAATAATTTTTTACTGTCGCAAATTTTAAATACGCCAGGGATTGCCTTTTCTATAGTAAATTATTCAAAAAATAATTTTTTACAGTCGCAAATTTTAATTACACCAAGGATTGCCTTTTCTATAGTAAATTTTGCAAAAAATAATTTTTTTCTGTCGCAAATTTTAATTACGCCAGGGATTGCCTTTTCTATAGTAAATTTTGCAAAAAATAATTTTTTACTGTCGCAAATTTTAACTACGCCAGGGATTGCCTTTTCTATAGTAAATTTTTCAAAAAATAATTTTTTACTGTCGCAAATTTTAATTACGCCAGGGATTGCCTTTTCTATAGTAAATTTTTCAAAAAATAATTTTTTACTGTCGCAAATTTTAATTACGCCAGGGATTGCCTTTTCTATAGTAAATTATTCAAAAACTAATTGTTTACTGTCGCAAATTTTAATTACGCCAGGGATTGCCTTTTCTATAGTAAATTTTTCAAAAATTAATTTTTTACTGTCGCAAATTTTAAATACGCCAGGGATTGCATTTTCTATAGTAAATTTTTCGAAAATTTATTTTTTACTGTCGTAAATTTTAATTACGCCAGGGATTGCCTTTTCTATAGTAAATTATTCAAAAAATAATTTTTTATAGTCGCAAATTTTAATTACGCCAAGGATTGCCTTTTCTATAGTAAATTTTTCAAAAATTAATTTTTTTCTGTCGCAAATTTTAATTACGCCAAGTATTGCCTTTTCTATTGTAAATTTTGCAAAAAATAATTTCTTACTGTCGCAAATTTTAAATACGCCAGGGATTGCCTTTTCTATAGTAAATTATTCAAAAAATAATTTTTTACAGTCGCAAATTTTAATTACGCCAAGGATTGCCTTTTCTATAGTAAATTTTGCAAAAAATAATTTTTTTCTGTCGCAAATTTTAATTACGCCAGGGATTGCCTTTTCTATAGTAAATTTTGCAAAAAATAATTTTTTACTGTCGCAAATTTTAACTACGCCAGGGATTGCCTTTTCTATAGTAAATTTTTCAAAAAATAATTTTTTACTGTCGCAAATTTTAATTACGCCAGGGATTGCCTTTTCTATAGTAAATTTTTCAAAAAATAATTTTTTACTGTCGTAAATTTTAATTACGCCAGGGATTGCCTTTTCTATAGTAAATTATTCAAAAACTAATTGTTTACTGTCGCAAATTTTAATTACGCCAGTGATTGCCTTTTCTATAGTAAATTTTTCAAAAATTAATTTTTTACTGTCGCAAATTTTAAATACGCCAGGGATTGCCTTTTCTATTGTAAATTTTTCGAAAATTTATTTTTTACTGTCGTAAATTTTAATTACGCCAGGGATTGCCTTTTCTATAGTAAATTTTGCAAAAAATAATTTTTTACTGTCGCAAATTTTAATTACTCCATGGATTGCCTTTTCTATAGTAAATTTTTCAAAAAATAATTTTTTACTGTCGCAAATTTTAATTACGCCAGGATTGCCTTTTCTATAGTAAATTTTTCAAAAATTAATTTTTTTCTGTCGCAAATTTTAATTACGCCAAGTATTGCCTTTTCTATTGTAAATTTTGCAAAAATTAATTTTTTACTGTCGCAAATTTTAAATACGCCAGGGATTGCCTTTTCTATAGTAAATTATTCAAAAAATAATTTTTTACTGTCGCAAATTTTAATTACGCCAAGGATTGCCTTTTCTATAGTAAATTTTTCAAAAATTAATTTTATACTGTCGCAAATTTTAATTACGCCAGGGATTGCCTTTTCTATAGTAAATTATTCAAAAAATAATTTTTTACTCTCGCAAATTTTAATTACGCCAGGGATTACCTTTTCTATAGTAAATTATTCAAAAAATAGTTTTTTACTGTCGCAAATTTTAATTACGCCAGGGATTACCTTTTCTATAGTAAATTATTCAAAAAATAATTTTTTACTGTCCCAAATTTTAATTACGCCAGGGATTGCCTTTTCTATAGTAAATTATTCAAAAAATAATTTTTTACTGTCGCATATTTTAAATACGCCAGGGATTGCCTTTTCTATAGTAAATTATTCAAAAAATAATTTTTTTCTGTCGCAAATTTTAAATACGCCAGGGATTGCGTTTTCTATAGTAAATTTTGAAAAATTAATTTTATACTGTCGCAAATTTTAATTACGCCAGGGATTGCATTTTCTATAGTAAATAATTCAAAAAATAATTTTTTACTGTCGCAAATTTTAATTACGCCAGGGATTGCCTTTTCTATAGTAAATTATTCAAAAAATAATTTTTTACTGTCGCAAATTTTAATTACGCCAGGGATTGCCTTTTCTATAGTAAATTTAGCAAAAAATAATTTTTTTCTGTCGCAAATTTTAATTACGCCAGGGATTGCCTTTTCTATAGTAAATTTTGCAAAAAATAATTTTTTAATGTCGCAAATTTTAACTAGGCCAGGGTTTGCCTTTTCTATAGTAAATTTTTCAAAAAATAATTTTTTACTGTCGCAAATTTTAATTACGCCAGGGATTGCCTTTTCTATAGTAAATTTTTCAAAAAATAATTTTTTACTGTCGCAAATTTTAAATACGCCAGGGATTGCCTTTTCTATAGTAAATTTTTCAAAAATTAATTTTTTACTGTCCCAAATTTTAATTACGCCAGGGATTGCCTTTTCTA
Source organism: Dioctria linearis (assembly GCA_963930735.1). Taxonomy (NCBI): domain Eukaryota; kingdom Metazoa; phylum Arthropoda; class Insecta; order Diptera; family Asilidae; genus Dioctria; species Dioctria linearis. The sequence continues at coordinate 51,599 of CAWVNZ010001763.1, read as the reverse complement.
TAGTAAATTTTGCAAAAAATAATTTTTTACTGTCGCAAATTTTAAAGACGCCAGGGATTGCCTTTTCTATAGTAAATTTTTCAAAAAATAATTTTTTACTGTCGCAAATTTTAATTACGCGAGGATTGCCTTTTCTATAGTAAATTTTTCAAAAATTAATTTTTTTCTATCGCAAATTTTAATGACGCCAAGTATTGCCTTTTCTATTGTAAATTTTGCAAAAAATAATTTTTTACTGTCGCAAATTTTAAATACGCCAGGGATTGCCTTTTCTATAGTAAATTTTTCAAAAATTAATTTTATAATGTCGCAAATTTTAATTACGCCACGGATTGCCTTTTCTATAGTAAATTATTCAAAACATAATTTTTTACTGTCGCAAATTTTAATTACGCCAGGGATTGCCTTTTCTATAGTAAATTTTGCAAAAAATAATTTTTTACTGTCGCAAGTTTTAATTACGCCAGGGATTGCCTTTTCTCTAGTAAAAGTTTCAAAAATTAATTTTATACTGTCGCAAATTTTAATTACGCCAGGGATTGCCTTTTCTATAGTAAAATTTGCAAAAAATAAATTTATACTGTCGCAAATTTTAATTACGCCAGGGAATACCTTTTCTATAGTAAATTTTTCAAAAATTAATTTTATACTGTCGCAAATTTAAATTACGCCAGGGATTGCTTTTTCTATAGTAAATTATTCAAAAAATAATTTTTTACTGTCGCAAATTTTAATTAAGCCAGGGATTGCCTTTTATATAGTAAATTATTCAAAAAATAATTTTTTACTGTCGCAAATTTTAATTACGCCAGGGATTGCCATTTCTATAGTAAATTATTCAAAAAATAATTTTTTTCTGTCGCAAATTTTAATTACGCCAGGGATTGCCTTTTCTATAGTAATTTTTTCAAAAATTAATTTTATACTGTTGCAAATTTTAATTAGGCCAGGGATTGCCTTTTCTATAGTAAATTATTCAAAAAATAATTTTTTACTGTCGCAAATTTTTAATACGCCAGGGATTGCCTTTTCTATAGTAAATTATTCAAAAAATAATTTTTTACTGTCGCAAATTTTAATTACGCCAGGGATTGCCTTTTCTATAGTAAATTTTTCAAAAATTAATTTTTTACTGTCGCAAGTTTTAAATACGCCAGGGATTGCCTTTTCTATAGTAAATTATTCAAAAAATAATTTTTTACTGTCGCAAATTTTAAATACGCCAGGGATTGCCTTTTTTATAGTAAATTTTCAAAAAATAATTTTTTACTGTCGCAAATTTTAATTACGCCAGGGATTGCCCTTTCTATAATAAATTTTTCAAAAATTAATTTTTTACTGTAGCAAATTTTAATTACGCCAGGGATTGCCTTTTCTATAGTAAATTATTCAAAAAATAGTTTTTTACTGTCGCATATTTTAAATACGCCAGGGATTGCCTTTTCTATAGTAAATTTTTCAAAAATTAATTTTTTACTGTCGCAAGTTTTAATTACGCCAGGGATTGCCTTTTCTATAGTAAATTTTGCAAAAAATAACTTTTACTGTCGCAAATTTGAAATACGCCAGAGATTGCCTTTTCTATAGTAAATTTTTCAAAAAATAATTTTTTACTGTCGCAAATTTTAATTACGCCAGGAATTTTGCAAAAAATAATTTTTTACTGTCGCAAGTTTTAATTACGCCAGGGATTGGCTTTTCTATAGTAAAAGTTTCAAAAATTAATTTTATACTGTCGCAAATTTTAATTACGCCAGGGATTGCCTTTTCTATAGTAAATTTTGCAAAAAATAAATTTATACTGTCGCAAATTTTAATTACGCCAGGGAATACCTTTTCTATAGTAAATTTTTCAAAAATTAATTTTATACTGTCGCAAATTTAAATTACGCCAGGGATTGCTTTTTTTATAGTAAATTATTCAAAAAATAATTTTTTACTGTCGCAAATTTTAATTACGCCAGGGATTGCCTTTTATATAGTAAATTATTCAAAAAATAATTTTTTACTGTCGCAAATTTTAATTACGCCAGGGATTGCCTTTTCTATAGTAAATTATTCAAAAAATTATTTTTTATTGTCGCAAATTTTAAATACGCCAAGGAATTCCTTTTCTATAGTAAATTTTTCAAAAATTAATTTTTTACTGTCGCAAATTTTAATTACGCCAGGGATTGCCTTTTCTATAGTAAATTTTGCAAAAAATAATTTTTTACTGTCGCAAATTTGAAATACGCCAGAGATTGCCTTTTCTATAGTAAATTTTTCAAAAAATAATTTTTTACTGTCGCAAATTTTAATTACGCCAGTGATTGCCTTTTCTATAGTAAATTTTGCAAAAAATAATTTTTTACTGTCGCAAGTTTTAATTACGCCAGGGATTGGCTTTTCTATAGTAAAAGTTTAAAAAATTAATTTTATACTGTCGCAAATTTTAATTACGCCAGGGATTGCCTTTTCTATAGTAAATTTTTCAAAAATTAATTTTTTACTGTCGCAAGTTTTAAATACGCCAGGGATTGCCTTTTCTATAGTAAATTATTCAAAAAATAATTTTTTACTGTCGCAAATTTTAAATACGCCAGGGATTGCCTTTTTTATAGTAAATTTTCAAAAAATAATTTTTTACTGTCGCAAATTTTAATTACGCCAGGGATTGCCCTTTCTATAATAAATTTTTCAAAAATTAATTTTTTACTGTAGCAAATTTTAATTACGCCAGGGATTGCCTTTTCTATAGTAAATTATTCAAAAAATAGTTTTTTACTGTCGCATATTTTAAATACGCCAGGGATTGCCTTTTCTATAGTAAATTTTTCAAAAATTAATTTTTTACTGTCGCAAGTTTTAATTACGCCAGGGATTGCCTTTTCTATAGTAAATTTTGCAAAAAAAAATTTTTTACTGTCGCAAATTTGAAATACGCCAGAGATTGCCTTTTCTATAGTAAATTTTTCAAAAAATAATTTTTTACTGTCGCAAATTTTAATTACGCCAGGAATTTTGCAAAAAATAATTTTTTACTGTCGCAAGTTTTAATTACGCCAGGGATTGGCTTTTCTATAGTAAAAGTTTCAAAAATTAATTTTATACTGTCGCAAATTTTAATTACGCCAGGGATTGCCTTTTCTATAGTAAATTTTGCAAAAAATAAATTTATACTGTCGCAAATTTTAATTACGCCAGGGAATACCTTTTCTATAGTAAATTTTTCAAAAATTAATTTTATACTGTCGCAAATTTAAATTACGCCAGGGATTGCTTTTTTTATAGTAAATTATTCAAAAAATAATTTTTTACTGTCGCAAATTTTAATTACGCCAGGGATTGCCTTTTATATAGTAAATTATTCAAAAAATAATTTTTTACTGTCGCAAATTTTAATTACGCCAGGGATTGCCTTTTCTATAGTAAATTATTCAAAAAATTATTTTTTATTGTCGCAAATTTTAAATACGCCAAGGAATTCCTTTTCTATAGTAAATTTTTCAAAAATTAATTTTTTACTGTCGCAAATTTTAATTACGCCAGGGATTGCCTTTTCTATAGTAAATTTTGCAAAAAATAATTTTTTACTGTCGCAAATTTGAAATACGCCAGAGATTGCCTTTTCTATAGTAAATTTTTCAAAAAATAATTTTTTACTGTCGCAAATTTTAATTACGCCAGTGATTGCCTTTTCTATAGTAAATTTTGCAAAAAATAATTTTTTACTGTCGCAAGTTTTAATTACGCCAGGGATTGCCTTTTCTATAGTAAAAGTTTAAAAAATTAATTTTATACTGTCGCAAATTTTAATTACGCCAGGGATTGCCTTTTCTATAGTAAATTTTGCAAAAAATAAATTTATACTGTCGCAAATTTTAATTACGCCAGGGAATACCTTTTCTATAGTAAATTTTTCAAAAATTAATTTTATACTGTCGCAAATTTAAATTACGCCAGGGATTGCTTTTTTTATAGTAAATTATTCAAAAAATAATTTTTTACTGTCGCAAATTTTAATTACGCCAGGGATTGCCTTTTATATAGTAAATTATTCAAAAAATAATTTTTTACTGTCGCAAATTTTAATTACGCCAGGGATTGCCTTTTCTATAGTAAATTATTCAAAAAATAATTTTTTACTGTCGCAAATTTTAATTACGCCAGGGATTGCCTTTTCTATAGTAATTTTTTCAAAAATTAATTTTATACTGTCGCAAATTTTAATTAGGCCAGGGATTGCCTTTTCTATAGTAAATTATTCAAAAAATAATTTTTTACTGTCGCAAATTTTTAATACGCCAGGGATTGCCTTTTCTATAGTAAATTATTCAAAAAATAATTTTTTTACTGTCGCAAATTTTAATTACGCCAGGGATTGCCTTTTCTATAGTAAATTTTTCAAAAATTAATTTTTTACTGTCGCAAGTTTTAAATACGCCAGGGATTGCCTTTTCTATAGTAAATTATTCAAAAATAATTTTTTACTGTCGCAAATTTTAAATACGCCAGGGATTGCCTTTTTTATAGTAAATTTTCAAAAAATAATTTTTTACTGTCGCAAATTTTAATTACGCCAGGGATTGCCCTTTCTATAATAAATTTTTCAAAAATTAATTTTTTACTGTAGCAAATTTTAATTACGCCAGGGATTGCCTTTTCTATAGTAAATTATTCAAAAAATAGTTTTTTACTGTCGCACATTTTAAATACGCCAGGGATTGCCTTTTCTATAGTAAATTTTTCAAAAATTATTTTTTATTGTCGCAAATTTTAAATACGCCAAAGAATTCCTTTTCTATAGTAAATTTTTCAAAAATTAATTTTTACTGTCGCAAATTTTAATTACGCCAGGAATTGCCTTTTCTATAGTAAATTTTGCAAAAAATAATTTTTTACTGTCGCAAATTTGAAATACGCCAGAGATTGCCTTTTCTATAGTAAATTTTCAAAAAATAATTCTTTACTGTCGCAAATTTTAATTACGCCAGGATTGCCTTTTCTATAGTAAATTTTTCAAAATTAATTTTTTTCTGTCGCAAATTTTAATTACGCCAAGTATTGCCTTTTCTATTGTAAATTTTGCAAAAATAATTTTTTACTGTCGCAAATTTTAAATACGCCAGGGATTACCTTTTCTATAGTAAATTTTGCAAAAAATAATTTTTTACTGTCACAAATTTTAATTACGCCAGGGATTGCCTTTTCTATAGTAAATTATTCAAAAAATAATTTTTTACTGTCGCAAATTTTAATTACGCCAGGGATTGCCTTTTCTATAGTAAATTTTTCAAAATTAGTTTTTTACTGTCGCAAATTTTAATTTCGCCAGGGATTGCGTTTTCTATAGTAAATTTTTGCAAAAAATAATTTTTTTCTGTCGCAAATTTTAATTACGCCAGGGATTGCCTTTTCTATAGTAAATTATTCAAAAAATAATTTTTTACTGTCGCAAATTTTAATTACGCCAGGGATTGCCTTTTCTATAGTAAATTTTTCAAAAATTAGTTTTTTACTGTCGCAAATTTTAATTTCGCCAGGGATTGCCTTTTCTATAGTAAATTTTGCAAAAAATAATTTTTTTCTGTCGCAAATTTTAATTACGCCAGGGATTGCCTTTTCTATAGTAAATTATTCAAAAAATAATTTTTTACTGTCGGATATTTTAAATACGCCAGGGATTGCCTTTTCTATAGTAAATTATTCAAAAAATAATTTTTTTCTGTCGCAAATTTTAAATACGCCAAGGATTACAATTTCTATAGTAAATTTTTCAAAAATTAATTGTATACTGTCGCTTTTTTTAAAAACGCCAAGGGATTGCCTTTTCTATAGAAAATTTTTCAAAAATTAATTTTTTTCTGTCGCAAATTTTAAATACGCCAGGGATTGCCTTTTCTATAGTAAATTATTCAAAAAATTATTTTTTACTGTCGCATATTTGAAATACGCCAGAGATTGCCTTTTCTATAGTAAATTATTCAAAAAATATTTTTTTTCTGTCGCAAATTTTAAATAAGCCAGGGATTGCCTTTTCTATAGTAAATTTTGCAAAAATTAATTTTTTACTGTCCCAAATTTTAAATACGCCAGGGTATGCCTTTTCTATAGAAAATTTTTCAAAAAATAATTTTATACTGTCGCAAATTTTAAATACGCCAGGGATTACCTTTTCTATAATAAATTTTACAAAAATGAATTTTCTTACTGTCGCAAATTTTAAATACGCCAGGGATTGCCTTTTCCATAGTAAATTTTGCAAAAAATTAATTTTTTACTGTCGCAAATTTTAAATACGCCAGGGATTGGCTTTTCTATAGTAAATTATTCAAAAAATAATTTTTTACTGTCGCAAATTTTAAATACGCCAGGGATTGCTTTTTCTATAGTAAATTTTGCAAAAAATAATTTTTTACTGTCGCAAATTTTAAATACGCCAGGGATTGCCTTGTCTATAGTAAATTTTTCAAAAAATAATTTTTTACTGTCGCAAATTTTAATTCCGCCAGGGATTGCCTTTTCTATAGTAAATTTTTCAAAAATAATTTTTTATTGTCGCACATTTTAAATTCGCCAGGAATTGCTTTTTCTATAGTAAATTTTTCAAAAATTAATTTTTTCTGTCGCAAATTTTAACTACGCCAGGTATTGCCTATTCTATAGTAAATTTTTCAAAAATTAATTTTTTACTGTCGCAAATTTTAATTATGCCAGGGATTGCCTTTTCTATAGTAAATTTTGCAAAAAATAATTTTTTACTGTCGCAAATTTTAATTACGCCAGGGATTGCCTTTTCTATAGTAAATTTTTCAAAAATAATTTTTTACTGTCGCAAATTTTAATTACGCCAGGATTGCCTTTTCTATAGTAAATTTTTCAAAAATTAATTTTTTTCTGTCGCAAATTTTAATGACGCCAAGTATTGAATTTTCTATTGTAAATTTTGCAAAAAATAATTTTTTACTGTCGCAAATTTTAACTACGCCAGGGATTGCCTTTCCTATAGTAAATTATTCAAAAAATAATTTTTTACTGTCGCATATTTGAAATACGCCAGAGATTGCCTTTTCTATAGTAAATTATTCAAAAAATATTTTTTTTCTGTCGCAAATTTTAAATAAGCCAGGGATTGCCTTTTCTATAGTAAATTTTGCAAAAATTAATTTTTTACTGTCCCAAATTTTAAATACGCCAGGGATTGCCTTTTCTATAGAAAATTTTTCAAAAAATAATTTTATACTGTCGCAAATTTTAAATACGCCAGGGATTACCTTTTCTATAATAAATTTTACAAAATGAATTTTCTTACTGTCGCAAATTTTAAATACGCCAGGGATTGCCTTTTCCATAGTAAATTTTGCAAAAAATTAATTTTTTACTGTCGCAAATTTTAAATACGCCAGGGATTGGCTTTTCTATAGTAAATTATTCAAAAAATAATTTTTTACTGTCGCAAATTTTAAATACGCCAGGGATTGCTTTTTCTATAGTAAATTTTGCAAAAAATAATTTTTTACTGTCGCAAATTTTAAATACGCCAGGGATTGGCCTTGTCTATAGTAAATTTTTCAAAAAATAATTTTTTACTGTCGCAAATTTTAATTCCGCCAGGGATTGCCTTTTCTATAGTAAATTTTTCAAAAAATAATTTTTTATTGTCGCACATTTTAAATTCGCCAGGAATTGCTTTTTCTATAGTAAATTTTTCAAAAATTAATTTTTTTCTGTCGCAAATTTTAACTACGCCAGGTATTGCCTATTCTATAGTAAATTTTTCAAAAATTAATTTTTTACTGTCGCAAATTTTAATTACGCCAGGGATTGCCTTTTCTATAGTAAATTTTGCAAAAAATAATTTTTTACTGTCGCAAATTTTAATGACGCCAAGTATTGCCTTTTCTATTGTAAATTTTGCAAAAAATAATTTTTTACTGTCGCAAATTTTAACTACGCCAGGGATTGCCTTTCCTATAGTAAATTATTCAAAAAATAATTTTTTACTGTCGCATATTTGAAATACGCCAGAGATTGCCTTTTCTATAGTAAATTATTCAAAAAATAATTTTTTTTCTGTCGCAAATTTTAAATAAGCCAGGGATTGCCTTTTCTATAGTAAATTTTGCAAAAATTAATTTTTTACTGTCCCAAATTTTAAATACGCCAGGGATTGCCTTTTCTATAGAAAATTTTTCAAAAAATTATTTTATACTGTCGCAAATTTTAAATACGCCAGGGATTACCTTTTCTATAATAAAATTTTACAAAAATGAATTTTCTTACTGTCGCAAATTTTAAATACGCCAGGGATTGGCTTTTCTATAGTAAATTATTCAAAAAATAATTTTTTACTGTCGCAAATTTTAAATACGCCAGGGATTGCTTTTTCTATAGTAAATTTTGCAAAAAATAATTTTTTACTGTCGCAAATTTTAAATACGCCAGGATTGCCTTGTCTATAGTAAATTTTTCAAAAAATAATTTTTTACTGTCGCAAATTTTAATTCCGCCAGGGATTGCCTTTTCTATAGTAAATTTTTCAAAAAATAATTTTTTATTGTCGCACATTTTAAATTCGCCAGGAATTGCTTTTTCTATAGTAAATTTTTCAAAAATTAATTTTTTTCTGTCGCAAATTTTAACTACGCCAGGTATTGCCTATTCTATAGTAAATTTTTCAAAAATTAATTTTTTACTGTCGCAAATTTTAATTACGCCAGGGATTGCCTTTTCTATAGTAAATTTTGCAAAAAATAATTTTTTACTGTCGCAAATTTTAATTACGCCAGGGATTGCCTTTTCTATAGTAAATTTTTCAAAAAATAATTTTTTACTGTCGCAAATTTTAATTACGCCAGGATTGCCTTTTCTATAGTAAATTTTTCAAAAAATTAATTTTTTTCTGTCGCAAATTTTAATGACGCCAAGTATTGCCTTTTCTATTGTAAATTTTGCAAAAAATAATTTTTTACTGTCGCAAATTTTAAATACGCCAGGGATTGCCTTTTCTATAGTAAATTTTTCAAAAATTAATTTTATACTGTCGCAAATTTTAATTACGCCAGGGATTGCCTTTTCTATAGTAAATTTTTCAAAAATTAGTTTTTTACTGTCGCAAATTTTAATTTCGCCAGGGATTGCCTTTTCTATAGTAAATTTTGCAAAAAATAATTTTTTTCTGTCGCAAATTTTTACTTACGCCAGGGATTGCCTTTTCTTTAGTAAATTATTCAAAAAATAATTTTTTACTGTCGCAAATTTTAATTACGCCAGGGATTGCCTTTTCAATAGTAAATTATTCAAAAAATAATTTTTTACTGTCGCAAATTTTAACTACGCCAGGGATTGCCTTTCCTATAGTAAATTATTCAAAAAATAATTTTTTACTGTCGCATATTTGAAATACGCCAGAGATTGCCTTTTCTATAGTAAATTATCAAAAAATATTTTTTTTCTGTCGCAAATTTTAAATAAGCCAGGGATTGCCTTTTCTATAGTAAATTTTGCAAAAATTAATTTTTTACTGTCCCAAATTTTAAATACGCCAGGGATTGCCTTTTCTATAGAAAATTTTTCAAAAATAATTTTATACTGTCGCAAATTTTAAATACGCCAGGGATTACCTTTTCTATAATAAATTTTACAAAAATGAATTTTCTTACTGTCGCAAATTTTAAATACGCCAGGGATTGCCTTTTCCATAGTAAATTTTGCAAAAAATTAATTTTTTACTGTCGCAAATTTTAAATACGCCAGGGATTGGCTTTTCTATAGTAAATTATTCAAAAAATAATTTTTTACTGTCGCAAATTTTAAAAACGCCAGGGATTGCTTTTTCTATAGTAAATTTTGCAAAAAATAAATTTTTTACTGTCGCAAATTTTAAAAACGCCAGGGATTGCCTTGTCTATAGTAAATTTTTTCAAAAAATAATTTTTTACTGTCGCAAATTTTAATTCCGCCAGGGATTGCCTTTTCTATAGTAAATTTTTTCAAAAATAATTTTTTATTGTCGCACATTTTAAATTCGCCAGAATTGCTTTTTCTATAGTAAATTTTTCAAAAATTAATTTTTTTCTGTCGCAAATTTTAACTACGCCAGGTATTGCCTATTCTATAGTAAATTTTTCAAAAATTTATTTTTTACTGTGGCAAATTTTAAATACGCCAGGGATTGCCTTTTCTATAGTAAATTTTGCAAAAAATAATTTTTAACTGTCGCAAATTTTAAATACGCCAGGATTGCCTTTTCCATAGTAAATTTAGCAAAAAATAAATTTTTACTGTCGCAAATTTTAAATACGCCAGGAATTGCCTTTTCTATAGTAAAATATTCAAAAAATAATTTTTTACTGTCGCAAATTTTAAATACGCCAGGGATTGCCTTTTCTATAGTAAATTTTGCAAAAAATAATTTTATACTGTCGCAAATTTTAAATACGCCAGGGATTGCCTTTTCTATAGTAAAATATTCAAAAATAATTTTTTACTGTCGCAAATTTTAACTACGCCAGGGATTGCCTTTTCTGTAGTAAATTTTTCATAAAATAATTTTAGATTGTCGCAAATTTTAAATACGCCATGGATTATTCAAAAATAATTTTTTGCTGTCGCAAATTTTAATTACGCCAGGGATTGCCTTTTCTATAGTAAATTTTGCAAAAAATAATTTTTTACTGTCGCAAATTTTAAATACGCCAGGAATTGCCTTTTTACTGTCGCAAATTTGAAATACGCCAGGGATTGCCTTTTCTGTAGTAAATTTTTCAAAAAATAATTTTATGCTGTCGCAAATTTTAAATACGCCAGGGATTGCCTTTTCTATAGTAAATTTTTCAAAAATTAATTTTTTTTACTGTCGCAAATTTTAAATACGCCAGGGATTACCTTTTTCTATAGTAAATTATTCAAAAAATAATTTTTTTCTGTCGCAAATTTTAAATACATACGCCAGGGATTGCCTTTTCTATAGTAAATTTTTGCAAAAAATAATTTTATACTGTCGCAAATTTTAAATACGCCAGGGATTGCCTTTTCTATAGTAAAATATTCAAAAAATAATTTTTTACTGTCGCAAATTTTAACTACGCCAGGGATTGCCTTTTCTGTAGTAAATTTTTCATAAAATAATTTTAGATTGTCGCAAATTTTAAATACGCCATGGATTATTCAAAAATAATTTTTTGCTGTCGCAAATTTTAATTACGCCAGGGATTGCCTTTTCTATAGTAAATTTTGCAAAAAATAATTTTTTACTGTCGCAAATTTTAAATACGCCAGGAATTTCCTTTTCTATAGTAAATTGTTCAAAAATTAATTTTTTACTGTCGCAAATTTTAAATACGCAAGGGATTGCCCTTTCTATAGTAAATTATTCAAAAAATAATTTTTTACTGTCGCAAATTTTAAATACTCCAGGGATTGCCTTTTCTATAGTAAATTTTGCAAAAAATAATTTTATACTGTCGCAAATTCTAAATACGCCAGGGATTGCCTTTTCTATAGTAAATTTTGCAAAAAATAATTTTTTACTGTCGCAAATTTTAATTACGCCAGGGATTGCATTTTCTATAGTAAATTTTTGAAAAATTTATTTTATACTGTCGCAAATTTGAAATACGCCAGGGATTGCCTTTTCTGTAGTAAATTTTTGCAAAAAATAATTTTATGCTGACGCAAATTTTAAATACACCAGGGATTGCCTTTTCTATAGTAAATTTTTCAAAAATTAATTTTTTTACTGTCGCAAATTTTAAATACGCCAGGGATTACCTTTTCTATAGTAAATTATTCAAAAAATAATTTTTTACTTTCGCAAATTTTAATTACGCCAGGGATTGCCTTTTCTATAGTAAATTTTTCAAAAATTACTTTTATACTGTCGCAAATTTTAAATACGCCAGGGATTGCCTTTTCTATAGTAAAATTTCAAAAAATAATTTTATACTGTCGCAAACTTTAAATACGCCAGGGATTGCCTTTTCTATAGTAAAGTTTTCAAACATTAATTTTAAACTGTCGCAAATTTTAAATACGCCAGGCACTGCCTTTCCTATAGTAAATTTTTCAAAAAATAATTTTATACTGTCGCAAATTTTAAATACGCCAGGGATTGCCTTTTCTATAGTAAATTTGTCAAAAATTTATTTTATACTGTCGCAAATTTTAAATACGCCAGGGATTGCCTTTTCTGTAGTAAATTTTTCAATAAATAATTTTTTACTGTCGCAAATTTTAAATACGCCAGGGATTGCCTTTTCTATAGTAAATTACTCAAAAAATAATTTTTTGCTGTCGCAAATTTTAAATACGCCAGGGATTGCCTTTTCTATAGTAAATTACTCAAAAAATAATTTTTTACTGTCGCAAATTTAAATTACGCCAGGGATTGCCTTTTCTATAGTAAATTTTTCAAAAAATTATTTTATACTGTCGCAAATATTAAATAAGCAAGGGATTGCCTTTTCTATAGTAAATTTTTCAAAAAATTATTTTATACTGTCGCAAATATTAAATACGCCAGGGGACTGCCTTTTCAGTAGTAAATTTTTCAAAAAATAATTTTATAATGTCGCAAATTTTAAATACGACAGGGATTGCCTTTTCTATAGTAAATTTTTCAAACATTAATTTTATACTGTCGCAAATTTTAAATACGCCAGGCACTGCCTTTCCTATAGTAAATTTTTCAAAAAATAATTTTATACTGTCGCAAATTTTAAATACGCCAGGGATTGCCTTTTCTATAGTAAATTTTTCAAAAATTTATTTTATACTGTCGCAAATTTTAAATACGCCAGGGATTGCCTTTTCTATAGTAAAATTTCAAAAAATAATTTTATACTGTCGCAAACTTTAAATACGCCAGGGATTGCCTTTTCTATAGTAAAGTTTTCAAACATTAATTTTAAACTGTCGCAAATTTTAAATACGCCAGGCACTGCCTTTCCTATAGTAAATTTTTCAAAAAATAATTTTATACTGTCGCAAATTTTAAATACGCCAGGGATTGCCTTTTCTATAGTAAATTTGTCAAAAATTTATTTTATACTGTCGCAAATTTTAAATACGCCAGGGATTGCCTTTTCTGTAGTAAATTTTTCAATAAATAATTTTTTACTGTCGCAAATTTTAAATACGCCAGGGATTGCCTTTTCTATAGTAAATTACTCAAAAAATAATTTTTTGCTGTCGCAAATTTTAAATACGCCAGGGATTGCCTTTTCTATAGTAAATTACTCAAAAAATAATTTTTTACTGTCGCAAATTTAAATTACGCCAGGGATTGCCTTTTCTATAGTAAATTTTTCAAAAATTATTTTATACTGTCGCAAATATTAAATAAGCAAGGGATTGCCTTTTTTATAGTAAATTTTTCAAAAAATTATTTTATACTGTCGCAAATATTAAATACGCCAGGGACTGCCTTTTCAGTAGTAAATTTTTCAAAAAATAATTTTATAATGTCGCAAATTTTAAATACGACAGGGATTGCCTTTTCTATAGTAAATTTTTCAAACATTAATTTTATACTGTCGCAAATTTTAAATACGCCAGGCACTGCCTTTCCTATAGTAAATTTTTCAAAAAATAATTTTATACTGTCGCAAATTTTAAATACGCCAGGGATTGCCTTTTCTATAGTAAATTTTTCAAAAATTTATTTTATACTGTCGCAAATTTTAAATACGCCAGGGATTGCCTTTTCTGTAGTAAATTTATCAAAAAATAATTTTTTACTGTCGCAAATTTTAAATACGCCTGGGATTGCCTTTTCTATAGTAAATTACTCAAAAAATAATTTTTTGCTGTCGCAAGTTTTAAATACGCCAGGGATTGCCTTTTCTATAGTAAATTACTCAAAAAATAATTTTTTACTGTCGCAAATTTTAATTACACCAGGGATTGCCTTTTCTATAGTAAATTTTTCAAAAAAATAATTTTATAGTGTCGCAAATTTTAAATACGCCAGGGATTGCCTTTTCTATAGTAAATTCCTCAAAAAAAAATTTTTTGCTGTCGCAAATTTTTAATTTCGCCAGGGATTGCCTTTTCTATAGTAAATTTTGCAAAAAATAAATTTTTACTGTCGCAAATTTTAAATACGCCAGGGATTGCCTTTTCTATAGTAAATTTTTCAAAAATTAATTTTTTAGTGTCGCAAATTTTAAATACGCCAGGGATTGCCTGTTCTATAGTAAATTATTCAAAAATAATTTTTTGCTGTCGCAAATTTTAATTACGCCAGGGATTGCCTTTTTTATAGTAAATTTTGCAAAAAAAAATTTTTTACTGTCGCGAATTTTAAATACGCCAGGGATTGCCTTTTCTATAGTAAATTGTTCAAAAATTAATTTTTTACTGTCGCAAATTTTAAATACGCAAGGGATTGCCCTTTCTATAGTAAATTATTCAAAACATAATTTTTTACTGTCGCAAATTTTAAATACGCCAGGGATTGCCTTTTCTATAGTAAATTTTGCAAAAAATAATTTTATACTGTCGCAAATTTTAAATACGCCAGGGATTGCCTTTTCTATAGTAAATTTTGCAAAAAATAATTTTTTACTGTCGCAAATTTTAATTACGCCAGGGATTGCCTTTTCTATAGTAAATTTTTGAAAATTTATTTTATACTGTCGCAAATATTAAATAAGCAAGGGATTGCCTTTTTTATAGTAAATTTTTCAAAAAATTATTTTATACTGTCGCAAATATTAAATACGCCAGGGACTGCCTTTTCAGTAGTAAATTTTTCAAAAAATAATTTTATAATGTCGCAAATTTTAAATACGACAGGGATTGCCTTTTTCTATAGTAAATTTTTCAAACATTAATTTTATACTGTCGCAAATTTTAAATACGCCAGGCACTGCCTTTCCTATAGTAAATTTTTCAAAAAATAATTTTATACTGTCGCAAATTTTAAATACGCCAGGGATTGCCTTTTCTTTAGTAAATTTTTCAAAAATTTATTTTATACTGTCGCAAATTTTAAATACGCCAGGGATTGCCTTTTCTGTAGTAAATTTATCAAAAAATAATTTTTTACTGTCGCAAATTTTAAATACGCCTGGGATTGCCTTTTCTATAGTAAATTACTCAAAAAATAATTTTTTGCTGTCGCAAGTTTTAAATACGCCAGGGATTGCCTTTTCTATAGTAAATTACTCAAAAAATAATTTTTTTACTGTCGCAAATTTTAATTACACCAGGGATTGCCTTTTCTATAGTAAATTTTTCAAAAAATAATTTTATAGTGTCGCAAATTTTAAATACGCCAGGGATTGCCTTTTCTATAGTAAATTCCTCAAAAAAAAATTTTTTGCTGTCGCAAATTTTTAATTTCGCCAGGGATTGCCTTTCTATAGTAAATTTTGCAAAAAATAAATTTTTACTGTCGCAAATTTTAAATACGCCAGGGATTGCCTTTTCTATAGTAAATTTTTCAAAAATTAATTTTTTAGTGTCGCAAATTTTAAATACGCCAGGGATTGCCTGTTCTATAGTAAATTATTCAAAAATAATTTTTTGCTGTCGCAAATTTTAATTACGCCAGGGATTGCCTTTTTTATAGTAAATTTTGCAAAAAAAAATTTTTTACTGTCGCGAATTTTAAATACGCCAGGGATTGCCTTTTCTATAGTAAATTGTTCAAAAATTAATTTTTTTACTGTCGCAAATTTTAAATACGCAAGGGATTGCCCTTTCTATAGTAAATTATTCAAAACATAATTTTTTACTGTCGCAAATTTTAAATACGCCAGGGATTGCCTTTTCTATAGTAAATTTTGCAAAAAATAATTTTATACTGTCGCAAATTTTAAATACGCCAGGGATTGCCTTTTCTATAGTAAATTTTGCAAAAAATAATTTTTTACTGTCGCAAATTTTAATTACGCCAGGGATTGCCTTTTCTATAGTAAATTTTTGAAAAATTTATTTTATACTGTCGCAAATTTGAAATACGTCAGGGATTGCCTTTTCTGTAGTAATTTTTTCAAAAAATAATTTTATGCTGTCGCAAATATTAAATACGCCAGAAATTGCCTTTTCTATAGTAAATTTTTCAAAAATTAATTTTTTTAATGTCGCAAATTTTAAATACGCCAGGGATTGCCTGTTCTATAGTAAATTATTCAAAAAATAATTTTTTACTGTCGCAAATTTTAAATACTCCAGGGATTGCCTTTTCTATAGTAAATTTTGCAAAAAATAATTTTATACTGTCGCAAATTCTAAATACGCCAGGGATTGCCTTTTCTATAGTAAATTTTGCAAAAAATAATTTTTTACTGTCGCAAATTTTAATTACGCCAGGGATTGCATTTTCTATAGTAAATTTTTGAAAAATTTATTTTATACTGTCGCAAATTTGAAATACGCCAGGGATTGCCTTTTCTGTAGTAAATTTTGCAAAAAATAATTTTATGCTGTCGCAAATTTTAAATACACCAGGGATTGCCTTTTCTATAGTAAATTTTTCAAAAATTAATTTTTTTACTGTCGCAAATTTTAAATACGCCAGGGATTACCTTTTCTATAGTAAATTATTCAAAAAATAATTTTTTACTTTCGCAAATTTTAATTACGCCAGGGATTGCCTTTTCTATAGTAAATTTTTCAAAAATTACTTTTATACTGTCGCAAATTTTAAATACGCCAGGGATTGCCTTTTCTATAGTAAAATTTCAAAAAATAATTTTATACTGTCGCAAACTTTAAATACGCCAGGGATTGCCTTTTCTATAGTAAAGTTTTCAAACATTAATTTTAAACTGTCGCAAATTTTAAATACGCCAGGCACTGCCTTTCCTATAGTAAATTTTTCAAAAAATAATTTTATACTGTCGCAAATTTTAAATACGCCAGGGATTGCCTTTTCTATAGTAAATTTGTCAAAAATTTATTTTATACTGTCGCAAATTTTAAATACGCCAGGGATTGCCTTTTCTGTAGTAAATTTTTCAATAAATAATTTTTTACTGTCGCAAATTTTAAATACGCCAGGGATTGCCTTTTCTATAGTAAATAACTCAAAAAATAATTTTTTGCTGTCGCAAATTTTAAATACGCCAGGGATTGCCTTTTCTATAGTAAATTACTCAAAAAATAATTTTTTACTGTCGCAAATTTAAATTACGCCAGGGATTGCCTTTTCTATAGTAAATTTTTCAAAAAATTATTTTATACTGTCGCAAATATTAAATAAGCAAGGGATTGCCTTTTCTATAGTAAATTTTTCAAAAAATTATTTTATACTGTCGCAAATATTAAATACGCCAGGGACTGCCTTTTCAGTAGTAAATTTTTCAAAAAATAATTTTATAATGTCGCAAATTTTAAATACGACAGGGATTGCCTTTTCTATAGTAAATTTTTCAAACATTAATTTTATACTGTCGCAAATTTTAAATACGCCAGGCACTGCCTTTCCTATAGTAAATTTTTCAAAAAATAATTTTATACTGTCGCAAATTTTAAATACGCCAGGGATTGCCTTTTCTATAGTAAATTTTTCAAAAATTTATTTTATACTGTCGCAAATTTTAAATACGCCAGGGATTGCCTTTTCTGTAGTAAATTTATCAAAAAATAATTTTTTACTGTCGCAAATTTTAAATACGCCTGGGATTGCCTTTTCTATAGTAAATTACTCAAAAAATAATTTTTTGCTGTCGCAAGTTTTAAATACGCCAGGGATTGCCTTTTCTATAGTAAATTACTCAAAAAATAATTTTTTACTGTCGCAAATTTTAATTACACCAGGGATTGCCTTTTCTATAGTAAATTTTTCAAAAAAATAATTTTATAGTGTCGCAAATTTTAAATACGCCAGGGATTGCCTTTTCTATAGTAAATTCCTCAAAAAATAATTTTTTGCTGTCGCAAATTTTTAATTTCGCCAGGGATTGCCTTTTCTATAGTAAATTTTGCAAAAAATAAATTTTTACTGTCGCAAATTTAAATACGCCAGGGATTGCCTTTTCTATAGTAAATTTTTCAAAAATTAATTTTTTAGTGTCGCAAATTTTAAATACGCCAGGGATTGCCTGTTCTATAGTAAATTATTCAAAAATAATTTTTTGCTGTCGCAAATTTTAATTACGCCAGGGATTGCCTTTTTTATAGTAAATTTTGCAAAAAAAAATTTTTTACTGTCGCGAATTTTAAATACGCCAGGGATTGCCTTTTCTATAGTAAATTGTTCAAAAATTAATTTTTTACTGTCGCAAATTTTAAATACGCAAGGGATTGCCCTTTCTATAGTAAATTATTCAAAAACATAATTTTTTACTGTCGCAAATTTTAAATACGCCAGGGATTGCCTTTTCTATAGTAAATTTTGCAAAAAATAATTTTATACTGTCGCAAATTTTAAATACGCCAGGGATTGCCTTTTCTATAGTAAATTTTGCAAAAAATAATTTTTTACTGTCGCAAATTTTAATTACGCCAGGGATTGCCTTTTCTATAGTAAATTTTTGAAAAATTTATTTTATACTGTCGCAAATTTGAAATACGTCAGGGATTGCCTTTTCTGTAGTAATTTTTTCAAAAAATAATTTTATGCTGTCGCAAATATTAAATACGCCAGAAATTGCCTTTTCTATAGTAAATTTTTCAAAAATTAATTTTTTTAATGTCGCAAATTTTAAATACGCCAGGGATTACCTTTTCTATAGTAAATTATTCAAAAAATTTTTTTTACTTTCGCAAATTTTAATTACGCCAAGGATTGCCTTTTCTATAGTAAATTTTTCAAAAATTACTTTTATACTGTCGCAAATTTTAAATACGCCAGGTATTACCTTTTCTATAGTAAAATTTCAAAAAATAATTTTATACTGTCGCAAACTTTAAATACGCCAGGGATTGCCTTTTGTATAGTAAGTTTTTCAAAAAATTATTTTATACTGTCGCAAATTTTAAATACGCCAGGGATTGCCTTTTCTGTAGTAAATTTTTCAAAAAATAATTTTATACTGTCGCAAATTTTAAATACGACAGGGATTGCCTTTTCTATAGTAAATTTTTCAAACATTAATTTTATACTGTCGCAAATTTTAAATACGCCAGGCACTGCCTTTCCTATAGTAAATTTTTCAAAAAATAATTTTATACTGTCAAAATTTTAAATACGCCAGGGATTGCCTTTTCTATAGTAATTTTTTCAAAAAATAATTTTATACTGTCCAAATTTTAAATACGCCAGGGATTGCCTTTTCTATAGTAAATTTTTCAAAAAATAATTTTATACTGTCCAAATTTTAAATACGCCAGAAATTGCCTTTTCTATAGTAAATTTTTCAAAAATTAATTTTTTTTACTGTCGCAAATTTTAAATACGCCAGGGATTACCTTTTTATAGTAAATTATTCAAAAAATAATTTTTTACTTCCGCAAATTTTAATAACGCCAAGGTTTGCCTTTTCTATAGTAAATTTTTCAAAAATTATTTTATACTCTCGCAAATTTTAAATACGCCAGGGATTACCTTTTCTATAGTAAAATTTCAAAAAATAATTTTATACTGTCGCAAACTTTAAATACGCCAGGGATTGCCTTTTCTATAGTAAGTTTTTCAAAAAATTATTTTATACTGTCGCAAATTTTAAATACGCCAGGGATTGCCTTTTCTGTAGTAAATTTTTCAAAAAATAATTTTATACTGTCGCAAATTTTAAATACTACAGGGATTGCTTTTTCTATAGTAAATTTTTCAAACATTAATTTTATACTGTCGCAAATTTTAAAATACGCCAGGCACTGCCTTCCTATAGTAAATTTTTCAAAAAATAATTTTATACTGTCGCAAATTTTAAATACGCCAGGGATTGCCTTTTCTTTAGTAAATTTTTCAAAAATTTATTTTATACTGTCGCAAATTTTAAATACGCCAGGGATTGCCTTTTCTGTAGTAAATTTTTCAAAAAATAATTTTTTACTGTCGCAAATTTTAAATACGCCAGGGATTGCCTTTTCTATAGTAAATTACTCAAAAAATAATTTTTGCTGTCGCAAATTTTAAATACGCCAGGGATTGCCTTTTCTATAGTAAATTACTCAAAAAAATAATTTTTTACTGTCGCAAATTTTAATTACGCCAGGGATTGCCTTTTCTATAGTAAATTTTTCAAAAAATAATTTTATAGTGTCGCAAATTTTAAATACGCCAGGGATTGCCTTTTCTATAGTAAATTCCTCAAAAAATAATTTTTTGCTATCGCAAATTTTAATTTCGCCAGGGATTGCCATTTCTATAGTAAATTTTCCAAAAAAAAAATTTTTACTGTCGCAAATTTTAAATACGCCAGGGATTGCCTTTTCTATAGTAAATTTTTCAAAAATTAATTTTTTAGTGTCGCAAATTTTAAATACGCCAGGGATTGCCTTTTGTATAGTAAATTTTTCAAAAAATAATTTTTTACTGTCGCAAATTTTAATTGCGCCAGGGATTGCCTTTTCTATAGTAAATTATTCAAAAATTAATTTTTTACTGTCGCAAATTTTAACTACGCCAGGGATTGCCTTTCCTATAGTAAATTTTTCAAAAAATAATTTTTTACTGTCGCAAATTTTAATTACGCCAGCGATTGCCTTTTCTATAGTAAATTTTTCAAAAAATAATTTTTTACTGTCGCAAATTTTAATTACGCCAGGATTGCCTTTTCTATAGTAAATTTTTCAAAAATTAATTTTTTTCTGTCGCAAATTTTAATTACGCCAAGTATTGCCTTTTCTATAGTAAACTATTCAAAAAATAATTTTTTACTGTCGCAAATTTTAATTACGCCAGGGATTGCCTTTTCTATAGTAAATTATTCAAAAAATATTTTTTTACTGTCGCAAATTTTAATTACGTCAGGGATTGCCTTTTCTATAGTAAATTTTGCAAAAAATAATTTTTTTCTGTCGCAAATTTTAATTACGACAGGGATTGCCTTTTCTATAGTAAATTTTGCAAAAAATAATTTTTTACTGTCGCAAATTTTAACTACGCCAGGGATTGCCTTTTCTATAGTAAATTTTTCAAAAAATAATTTTTTACTGTCGCAAATTTTAATTACGCCAGGGATTGCCTTTTCTATAGTAAATTTTTCAAAAAATAATTTTTTACTGTCGCGAATTTTAATTACGCCAGGGATTGCCTTTTCTATAGTAAATTATTCAAAAAATAATTGTTTACTGTAGCAAATTTTAATTACGCCAGGGATTTCCTTTTCTATAGTAAATTTTTCAAAAATTAATTTTTTACTGTTGCAAATTTTAAATACGCCAGGGATTGCCTTTTCTATAGTAAATTTTTCAAAAATTAATTTTTTACTGTCGCAAATTTTAATTACGCTAGGGATTGCCTTTTCTATAGTAAATTTTGCAAAAAATAATTTTTTACTGTCGCAAATTTTAAATACGCCAGGGATTGCCTTTTCTATAGTAAATTTTTCAAAAAATAATTTTTTTACTCTCGCAAATTTTAATTACGCCAGGATTGCCTTTTCTATAGTAAATTTTTCAAAAATTAATTTTTTTCTGTCGCAAATTTTAATGACGCCAAGTATTGCCTTTTCTATAGTAAATTTTGCAAAAAATAATTTTTTACTGTCGCAAGTTTTAATTACGCCAGGGATTGCCTTTTCTATAGTAAAATTTTCAAAAATTAATTTTATACTGTCGCAAATTTTAATTACGCCAGGGATTGCCTTTTCTATAGTAAATTTTGCAAAAAATAGTTTTATACTGTCGCAAATTTTAATTACGCCAGGGAATACCTTTTCTATAGTAAATTTTTCAAAAATTAATTTTATACTGTCGCAAATTTTAATTACGCCAGGGATTGCCTTTTCTATAGTAAATTATTCAAAAATTAATTTTTTACTGTCGCAAATTTTAATTACGCCAGGGATTGCCTTTTCTATAGTAAATTATTCAAAAAATAATTTTTTACTGTCGCAAATTTTAATTACGCCAGGGATTGCCTTTTCTATAGTAAATTTTTCAAAAATTAATTTTTTACTGTCGCAAATTTTAATTACGCCAGGGATTGCCTATTCTATAGTAAATTTTGCAAAAAATAAATTTTTACTGTCGCAAATTTTAAATATGCCAGGGATTGCCTTTTCTATAGTAAATTTTTCAAAAATTAATTTTTTAGTGTCGCAAATTTTAAATACGCCAGGGATTGCCTATTGTATAGTAAATTTTTCAAAAAATAATTTTTTACTGTCGCAAATTTTAATTGCGCCAGGGATTGCCTTTTCTATAGTAAATTATTCAAAAATTAATTTTTTACTGTCGCAAATTTTAACTACGCCAGAAATTGCCTTTTCTATAGTAAATTATTCAAAAATAATTTTTTGCTGTCGCAAATTTTAATTACGCCAGGGATTGCCTTTTCTATAGTAAATTTAAAAAAAATAATTTTTTACTTCCGCAAATTTTAATAACGCCAAGGATTGCCTTTTCTATAGTAAATTTTTCAAAAATTATTTTATACTCTCGCAAATTTTAAATACGCCAGGGATTACCTTTTCTATAGTAAAATTTCAAAAAATAATTTTATACTGTCGCAAACTTTAAATACGCCAGGGATTGCCTTTTCTATAGTAAGTTTTTCAAAAAATTATTTTATACTGTCGCAAATTTTAAATACGCCAGGGATTGCCTTTTCTGTAGTAAATTTTTCAAAAAATAATTTTATACTGTCGCAAATTTTAAATACTACAGGGATTGCTTTTTCTATAGTAAATTTTTCAAACATTAATTTTATACTGTCGCAAATTTTAAATACGCCAGGCACTGCCTTCCTATAGTAAATTTTTCAAAAAATAATTTTATACTGTCGCAAATTTTAAATACGCCAGGGATTGCCTTTTCTTTAGTAAATTTTTCAAAAATTTATTTTATACTGTCGCAAATTTTAAATACGCCAGGGATTGCCTTTTCTGTAGTAAATTTTTCAAAAAATAATTTTTTACTGTCGCAAATTTTAAATACGCCAGGGATTGCCTTTTCTATAGTAAATTACTCAAAAAATAATTTTTTGCTGTCGCAAATTTTAAATACGCCAGGGATTGCCTTTTCTATAGTAAATTACTCAAAAAAATAATTTTTTACTGTCGCAAATTTTAATTACGCCAGGGATTGCCTTTTCTATAGTAAATTTTTCAAAAAAATAATTTTATAGTGTCGCAAATTTTAAATACGCCAGGGATTGCCTTTTCTATAGTAAATTCCTCAAAAAATAATTTTTTGCTATCGCAAATTTTAATTTCGCCAGGGATTGCCATTTCTATAGTAAATTTTCCAAAAAAAAAATTTTTACTGTCGCAAATTTTAAATACGCCAGGGATTGCCTTTTCTATAGTAAATTTTTCAAAAATTAATTTTTTAGTGTCGCAAATTTTAAATACGCCAGGGATTGCCTTTTGTATAGTAAATTTTTCAAAAAATAATTTTTTACTGTCGCAAATTTTAATTGCGCCAGGGATTGCCTTTTCTATAGTAAATTATTCAAAAATTAATTTTTTACTGTCGCAAATTTTAACTACGCCAGGGATTGCCTTTCCTATAGTAAATTTTTCAAAAAATAATTTTTTACTGTCGCAAATTTTAATTACGCCAGCGATTGCCTTTTCTATAGTAAATTTTTCAAAAAATAATTTTTTACTGTCGCAAATTTTAATTACGCCAGGATTGCCTTTTCTATAGTAAATTTTTCAAAAATTAATTTTTTTCTGTCGCAAATTTTAATTACGCCAAGTATTGCCTTTTCTATAGTAAACTATTCAAAAAATAATTTTTTACTGTCGCAAATTTTAATTACGCCAGGGATTGCCTTTTCTATAGTAAATTATTCAAAAAATATTTTTTTACTGTCGCAAATTTTAATTACGTCAGGGATTGCCTTTTCTATAGTAAATTTTGCAAAAAATAATTTTTTTCTGTCGCAAATTTTAATTACGACAGGGATTGCCTTTTCTATAGTAAATTTTGCAAAAAATAATTTTTTACTGTCGCAAATTTTAACTACGCCAGGGATTGCCTTTTCTATAGTAAATTTTTCAAAAAATAATTTTTTACTGTCGCAAATTTTAATTACGCCAGGGATTGCCTTTTCTATAGTAAATTTTTCAAAAAATAATTTTTTACTGTCGCGAATTTTAATTACGCCAGGGATTGCCTTTTCTATAGTAAATTATTCAAAAAATAATTGTTTACTGTAGCAAATTTTAATTACGCCAGGGATTTCCTTTTCTATAGTAAATTTTTCAAAAATTAATTTTTTACTGTTGCAAATTTTAAATACGCCAGGGATTGCCTTTTCTATAGTAAATTTTTCAAAAATTAATTTTTTACTGTCGCAAATTTTAATTACGCTAGGGATTGCCTTTTCTATAGTAAATTTTGCAAAAAATAATTTTTTACTGTCGCAAATTTTAAATACGCCAGGGATTGCCTTTTCTATAGTAAATTTTTCAAAAAATAATTTTTTTACTCTCGCAAATTTTAATTACGCCAGGATTGCCTTTTCTATAGTAAATTTTTCAAAAATTAATTTTTTTCTGTCGCAAATTTTAATGACGCCAAGTATTGCCTTTTCTATAGTAAATTTAGCAAAAAATAATTTTTTACTGTCGCAAGTTTTAATTACGCCAGGGATTGCCTTTTCTATAGTAAAATTTTCAAAAATTAATTTTATACTGTCGCAAATTTTAATTACGCCAGGGATTGCCTTTTCTATAGTAAATTTTGCAAAAAATAGTTTTATACTGTCGCAAATTTTAATTACGCCAGGGAATACCTTTTCTATAGTAAATTTTTCAAAAATTAATTTTATACTGTCGCAAATTTTAATTACGCCAGGGATTGCCTTTTCTATAGTAAATTATTCAAAAATTAATTTTTTACTGTCGCAAATTTTAATTACGCCAGGGATTGCCTTTTCTATAGTAAATTATTCAAAAAATAATTTTTTACTGTCGCAAATTTTAATTACGCCAGGGATTGCCTTTTCTATAGTAAATTTTTCAAAAATTAATTTTTTACTGTCGCAAATTTTAATTACGCCAGGGATTGCCTTTTCTATAGTAAATTTTGCAAAAAATAAATTTTTACTGTCGCAAATTTTAAATATGCCAGGGATTGCCTTTTCTATAGTAAATTTTTCAAAAATTAATTTTTTAGTGTCGCAAATTTTAAATACGCCAGGGATTGCCTATTGTATAGTAAATTTTTCAAAAAATAATTTTTTACTGTCGCAAATTTTAATTGCGCCAGGGATTGCCTTTTCTATAGTAAATTATTCAAAAATTAATTTTTTACTGTCGCAAATTTTAACTACGCCAGAAATTGCCTTTTCTATAGTAAATTATTCAAAAATAATTTTTTGCTGTCGCAAATTTTAATTACGCCAGGGATTGCCTTTTCTATAGTAAATTTAAAAAAAATAATTTTTTACTGTCGCGAATTTTAAATACGCCAGGGATTGCCTTTTCTATAGTAAATTGTTCAAAAATTAATTTTTTACTGTCGCAAATTTTAAATACGCAAGGCATTGCCCTTTCTATAGTAAATTATTCAAAACATAATTTTTTACTGTCGCAAATTTTAAATACGCCAGGGATTGCCTTTTCTATAGTAAATTTTGCAAAAACTAATTTTATACTGTCGCAAATTTTAAATACGCCAGGGATTGCCTTTTCTATAGTAAATTTTGCAAAAAATAATTTTTTACTGTCACAAATTTTAATTACGCCAGGGATTGCCTTTTCTATAGTAAATTTTTGAAAAATTTATTTTATACTGTCGCAAATTTGAAATACGTCAGGGATTGCCTTTTCTGTAGTAATTTTTTCAAAAAATAATGTTATGCTGTCGCAAATTTTAAATACGCCAGAAATTGCCTTTTCTATAGTAAATTTTTCAAAAATTAATTTTTTTACTGTCGCAAATTTTAAATACGCCAGGGATTACCTTTTCTATAGTAAATTATTCAAAAAATAATTTTTTACTTCCGCAAATTTTAATTACGCCAAGGATTGCCTTTTCTATAGTAAATTTTTCAAAAATTACTTTTATACTGTCACAAATTTTAAATACGCCAGGGACTACCTTTTCTATAGTAAAATTTCAAAAAATAATTTTATACTGTCGCAAACTTTAAATACGCCAGGGATTGCCTTTTCTATAGTAAGTTTTTCAAAAAATTATTTTATACTGTCGCAAATTTTAAATACGCCAGGGATTGCCTTTTCTGTAGTAAATTTTTCAAAAAATAATTTTATACTGTCGCAAATTTTAAATACGACAGGGATTGCCTTTTCTATAGTAAATTTTCCAAAAAAAAAATTTTTACTGTCGCAAATTTTAAATACGCCAGGGATTGCCTTTTCTATAGTAAATTTTTCAAAAATTAATTTTATACTGTCGCAAATTTTAAATACGCCAGGGATTGCCTTTTCTGTAGTAAATTTTTCAAAAAATAATTTTTTACTGTCGCAAATTTTAAATACGCCAGGGATTGCCTTTTCTATAGTAAATTACTCAAAAAATAATTTTTTGCTGTCGCAAATTTTAAATACGCCAGGGATTGCCTTTTCTATAGTAAATTACTCAAAAAATAATTTTTTACTGTCGCAAATTTTAAATACGCCAGGGATTGCCTTTTGTATAGTAAATTTTTCAAAAAATTATTTTTTACTGTCGCAAATTTTAATTGCGCCAGGGATTGCCTTTTCTATAGTAAATTATTCAATAAATAATTTTTTGCTATCGCAAATTTTAATTTCGCCAGGGATTGATTTTTCTATAGTAAATTTTGCAAAAAATAAATTTTTACTGTCGCAAATTTTAAATATGCCAGGGATTGCCTTTTCTATAGTAAATTTTTCAAAAATTAATTTTTTAGTGTCGCAAATTTTAAATACGCCAGGGATTGCCTATTGTATAGTAAATTTTTCAAAAAATAATTTTTTACTGTCGCAAATTTTAATTGCGCCAGGGATTGCCTTTTCTATAGTAAATTATTCAAAAATTAATTTTTTACTGTCGCAAATTTTAACTACGCCAGAAATTGCCTTTTCTATAGTAAATTATTCAAAAATAATTTTTTGCTGTCACAAATTTTAATTACGCCAGGGATTGCCTTTTCTATAGTAAATTTTGCAAAAAATAATTTTTTACTGTCGCGAATTTTAAATACGCCAGGGATTGCCTTTTCTATAGTAAATTGTTCAAAAATTAATTTTTTACTGTCGCAAATTTTAAATACGCAAGGGATTGCCCTTTCTATAGTAAATTATTCAAAACATAATTTTTTACTGTCGCAAATTTTAAATACGCCAGGGATTGCCTTTTCTATAGTAAATTTTGCAAAAAATAATTTTATACTGTCGCAAATTTTAAATACGCCAGGGATTGCCTTTTCTATAGTAAATTTTGCAAAAAATAATTTTTTACTGTCGCAAATTTTAATTACGCCAGGGATTGCCTTTTCTATAGTAAATTTTTGAAAAATTTATTTTATACTGTCGCAAATTTGAAATACGTCAGGGATTGCCTTTTCTGTAGTAATTTTTTCAAAAAATAATGTTATGCTGTCGCAAATTTTAAATACGCCAGAAATTGCCTTTTCTATAGTAAATTTTTCAAAAATTAATTTTTTTACTGTCGCAAATTTTTAATACGCCAGGGATTACCTTTTTATAGTAAATTATTCAAAAAATAATTTTTTACTTCCGCAAATTTTAATAACGCCAAGGATTGCCTTTTCTATAGTAAATTTTTCAAAAATTATTTTATACTCTCGCAAATTTTAAATACGCCAGGGATTACCTTTTCTATAGTAAAATTTCAAAAAATAATTTTATACTGTCGCAAACTTTAAATACGCCAGGGATTGCCTTTTCTATAGTAAGTTTTTCAAAAAATTATTTTATACTGTCGCAAATTTTAAATACGCCAGGGATTGCCTTTTCTGTAGTAAATTTTTCAAAAAATAATTTTATACTGTCGCAAATTTTAAATAATACAGGGATTGCTTTTTCTATAGTAAATTTTTCAAACATTAATTTTATACTGTCGCAAATTTTAAATACGCCAGGCACTGCCTTCCTATAGTAAATTTTTCAAAAAATAATTTTATACTGTCGCAAATTTTAAATACGCCAGGGATTGCCTTTTCTTTAGTAAATTTTTCATAAATTTATTTTATACTGTCGCAAATTTTAAATACGCCAGGGATTGCCTTTTCTGTAGTAAATTTTCAAAAAATAATTTTTTACTGTCGCAAATTTTAAATACGCCAGGGATTGCCTTTTCTATAGTAAATTACTCAAAAAATAATTTTTTGCTGTCGCAAATTTTAAATACGCCAGGGATTGCCTTTTCTATAGTAAATTACTCAAAAAAATAATTTTTTACTGTCGCAAATTTTAATTACGCCAGGGATTGCCTTTTCTATAGTAAATTTTTCAAAAAAATAATTTTATAGTGTCGCAAATTTTAAATACGCCAGGGATTGCCTTTTCTATAGTAAATTCCTCAAAAAATAATTTTTTGCTATCGCAAATTTTAATTTCTCCAGGGATTGCCTTTTCTATAGTAAATTTTCCAAAAAAAAAATGTTTACTGTCGCAAATTTTAAATACGCCAGGGATTGCCTTTTCTATAGTAAATTTTTCAAAAATTAATTTTTTAGT
Source organism: Dioctria linearis (assembly GCA_963930735.1). NCBI lineage: Eukaryota > Metazoa > Arthropoda > Insecta > Diptera > Asilidae > Dioctria > Dioctria linearis. Next base: position 22,914 of record CAWVNZ010001763.1, on the reverse strand, counting down.
GTCGCAAATTTTAAATACGCCAGGGATTGCCTTTTGTATAGTAAATTTTTCAAAAAATAATTTTTTACTGTTGCAAATTTTAATTGCGCCAGGGATTGCCTTTTCTATAGTAAATTATTCAAAAATTAATTTTTTACTGTCGCAAATTTTAACTACGCCAGGGATTGCCTTTCCTATAGTAAATTTTTCAAAAAATAATTTTTTACTGTCGCAAATTTTAATTACGCCAGCGATTGCCTTTTCTATAGTAAATTTTTCAAAAAATAATTTTTTACTGTCGCAAATTTTAATTACGCCAGGATTGCCTTTTCTATAGTAAATTTTTCAAAAATTAATTTTTTTCTGTCGCAAATTTTAATTACGCCAAGTATTGCCTTTTCTATAGTAAACTATTCAAAAAATAATTTTTTACTGTCGCAAATTTTAATTACGCCAGGGATTGCCTTTTCTATAGTAAATTATTCAAAAAATATTTTTTTACTGTCGCAAATTTTAATTACGCCAGGGATTGCATTTTCTATAGTAAATTTTGCAAAAAATAATTTTTTTCTGTCGCAAATTTTAATTACGACAGGGATTGCCTTTTCTATAGTAAATTTTGCAAAAAATAATTTTTTACTGTCGCAAATTTTAACTACGCCAGGGATTGCCTTTTCTATAGTAAATTTTTCAAAAAATAATTTTTTACTGTCGCAAATTTTAATTACGCCAGGGATTGCCTTTTCTATAGTAAATTTTTCAAAAAATAATTTTTTACTGTCGCGAATTTTAATTACGCCAGGGATTGCCTTTTCTATAGTAAATTATTCAAAAAATAATTGTTTACTGTAGCAAATTTTAATTACGCCAGGGATTTCCTTTTCTATAGTAAATTTTTCAAAAATTAATTTTTTACTGTTGCAAATTTTAAATACGCCAGGGATTGCCTTTTCTATAGTAAATTTTTCAAAAATTAATTTTTTACTGTCGCAAATTTTAATTACGCTAGGGATTGCCTTTTCTATAGTAAATTTTGCAAAAAATAATTTTTTACTGTCGCAAATTTTAAATACGCCAGGGATTGCCTTTTCTATAGTAAATTTTTCAAAAAATAATTTTTTTACTCTCGCAAATTTTAATTACGCCAGGATTGCCTTTTCTATAGTAAATTTTTCAAAAATTAATTTTTTTCTGTCGCAAATTTTAATGACGCCAAGTATTGCCTTTTCTATAGTAAATTTTGCAAAAAATAATTTTTTACTGTCGCAAGTTTTAATTACGCCAGGGATTGCCTTTTCTATAGTAAAATTTTCAAAAATTAATTTTATACTGTCGCAAATTTTAATTACGCCAGGGATTGCCTTTTCTATAGTAAATTTTGCAAAAAATAATTTTATACTGTCGCAAATTTTAATTACGCCAGGGAATACCTTTTCTATAGTAAATTTTTCAAAAATTTATTTTATACTGTCGCAAATTTTAATTACGCCAGGGATTGCCTTTTCTATAGTAAATTATTCAAAAATTAATTTTTTACTGTCGCAAATTTTAATTACGCCAGGGATTGCCTTTTCTATAGTAAATTATTCAAAAAATAATTTTTTACTGTCGCAAATTTTAATTACGCCAGGGATTGCCTTTTCTATAGTAAATTTTTCAAAAATTAATTTTTTACTGTCGCAAATTTTAATTACGCCAGGGATTGCCTTTTCTATAGTAAATTTTGCAAAAAATAAATTTTTACTGTCGCAAATTTTAAATATGCCAGGGATTGCCTTTTCTATAGTAAATTTTTCAAAAATTAATTTTTTAGTGTCGCAAATTTTAAATACGCCAGGGATTGCCTATTGTACAGTAAATTTTTCAAAAAATAATTTTTTACTGTCGCAAATTTTAATTGCGCCAGGGATTGCCTTTTCTATAGTAAATTATTCAAAAATTAATTTTTTACTGTCGCAAATTTTAACTACGCCAGAAATTGCCTTTTCTATAGTAAATTATTCAAAAATAATTTTTTGCTGTCGCAAATTTTAATTACGCCAGGGATTGCCTTTTCTATAGTAAATTTAAAAAAAAGTAATTTTTTACTGTCGCGAATTTTAAATACGCCAGGGATTGCCTTTTCTATAGTAAATTGTTCAAAAATTAATTTTTTACTGTCGCAAATTTTAAATACGCAAGGCATTGCCCTTTCTATAGTAAATTATTCAAAACATAATTTTTTACTGTCGCAAATTTTAAATACGCCAGGGATTGCCTTTTCTATAGTAAATTTTGCAAAAACTAATTTTATACTGTCGCAAATTTTAAATACGCCAGGGATTGCCTTTTCTATAGTAAATTTTGCAAAAAATAATTTTTTACTGTCGCAAATTTTAATTACGCCAGGGATTGCCTTTTCTATAGTAAATTTTTGAAAAATTTATTTTATACTGTCGCAAATTTGAAATACGTCAGGGATTGCCTTTTCTGTAGTAATTTTTTCAAAAAATAATGTTATGCTGTCGCAAATTTTAAATACGCCAGAAATTGCCTTTTCTATAGTAAATTTTTCAAAAATTAATTTTTTTACTGTCGCAAATTTTAAATACGCCAGGGATTACCTTTTCTATAGTAAATTATTCAAAAAATAATTTTTTACTTCCGCAAATTTTAATTACGCCAAGGATTGCCTTTTCTATAGTAAATTTTTCAAAAATTACTTTTATACTGTCACAAATTTTAAATACGCCAGGGATTACCTTTTCTATAGTAAAATTTCAAAAAATAATTTTATACTGTCGCAAACTTTAAATACGCCAGGGATTGCCTTTTCTATAGTAAGTTTTTCAAAAAATTATTTTATACTGTCGCAAATTTTAAATACGCCAGGGATTGCCTTTTCTGTAGTAAATTTTTCAAAAAATAATTTTATACTGTCGCAAATTTTAAATACGACAGGGATTGCCTTTTCTATAGTAAATTTTTCAAACATTAATTTTATACTGTCGCAAATTTTAAATACGCCAGGCACTGCCTTTCCTATAGTAAATTTTTCAAAAAATAATTTTATACTGTCGCAAATTTTAAATACGCCAGGGATTGCCTTTTCTTTAGTAAATTTTTCAAAAATTTATTTTATACTGTCGCAAATTTTAAATACGCCAGGGATTGCCTTTTCTGTAGTAAATTTTTCAAAAAATAATTTTTGATATCGCAAATTTTAATTTCGCCAGGGATTGCCTTTTCTATAGTAAATTTTCCAAAAAAAAAATTTTTACTGTCGCAAATTTTAAATACGCCAGGGATTGCCTTTTCTATAGTAAATTTTTCAAAAATTAATTTTTTAGTGTCGCAAATTTTACATACGCCAGGGATTGCCTTTTGTATAGTAAATTTTTCAAAAAATAATTTTTTACTGTCGCAAATTTTAATTGCGCCAGGGATTGCCTTTTCTATAGTAAATTATTAAAAAATTAATTTTTTACTGTCGCAAATTTTAACTACGCCAGGGATTGCCTTTTCTATAGTAAATTTTAAAAAACATAATTTTTTACTGTCGCAAATTTTAATTACGCCAGTGATTGCCTTTTCTATAGTAAATTTTTCAAAAAATAATTTTTTACTGTCGCAAATTTTAATTACGCCAGGATTGCCTTTTCTATAGTAAATTTTTCAAAAATTAATTTTTTTCTGTCGCAAATTTTAATTACGCCAAGTATTGCCTTTTCTATAGTAAACTATTCAAAAAATAATTTTTTACTGTCGAAAATTTTAATTACGCCAGGGATTGCCTTTTCTATAGTAAATTATTCAAAAAATATTTTTTTACTGTCGCAAATTTTAATTACGCCAGGGATTGCCTTTTCTATAGTAAATTTTGCAAAAAATATTTTTTCTGTCGCAAATTTTAATTACGCCAGGGATTGCCTTTTCTATAGTAAATTTTGCAAAAAATAATTTTTTACTGTCGCAAATTTTAACTACGCCAGGGATTGCATTTTCTATAGTAAATTTTTCAAAAAATAATTTTTTACTGTCGCAAATTTTAATTACGCCAGGGATTGCCTTTTCTATAGTAAATTTTTCAAAAAATAATTTTTTACTGTCGCGAATTTTAATTACGCCAGGGATTGCCTTTTCTATAGTAAATTATTCAAAAAATAATTGTTTACTGTCGCAAATTTTAATTACGCCAGGGATTTCCTTTTCTATAGTAAATTTTTCAAAAATTAATTTTTTACTGTTGCAAATTTTAAAAACGCCAGGGATTGCCTTTTCTATAGTAAATTTTTCAAAATTAATTTTTTACTGTCGCAAATTTTAATTACGCTAGGGATTGCCTTTTCTATAGTAAATTTTGCAAAAAATAATTTTTTACTGTCGCAAATTTTAAATACGCCAGGGATTGCCTTTTCTATAGTAAATTTTTCAAAAAATAATTTTTTTACTCTCGCAAATTTTAATTACGCCAGGATTGCCTTTTCTATAGTAAATTTTTCAAAAATTAATTTTTTTCTGTCGCAAATTTTAATGACGCCAAGTATTGCCTTTTCTATAGTAAATTTTGCAAAAAATAATTTTTTACTGTCGCAAGTTTTAATTACGCCAGGGATTGCCTTTTCTATAGTAAAATTTTCAAAATTAATTTTATACTGTCGCAAATTTTAAATACGCTAGGGATTGCCTTTTCTATAGTAAATTTTGCAAAAAATAATTTTTTACTGTCGCAAATTTTAAATACGCCAGGGATTGCCTTTTCTATAGTAAATTTTTCAAAAATAATTTTTTACTCTCGCAAATTTTAATTACGCCAGGATTGCCTTTTCTATAGTAAATTTTTCAAAAATTAATTTTTTTCTGTCGCAAATTTTAATGACGCCAAGTATTGCCTTTTCTATAGTAAATTTTGCAAAAAATAATTTTTTACTGTCGCAAGTTTTAATTACGCCAGGGATTGCCTTTTCTATAGTAAAATTTTCAAAAATTAATTTTATACTGTCGCAAATTTTAATTACGCCAGGGATTGCCTTTTCTATAGTAAATTATTCAAAAAATAATGTTTTACTGTCGCAAATTTTAATTACGCCAGGGATTGCCTTTTCTATAGTAAATTATTCAAAAAATAATTTTTTACTGTCGCAAATTTTAATTACGCCAGGGATTTCCTTTTCTATAGTAAATTTTTCAAAAAATAATTTTTTACTGTCCAAATTTTAATTGCGCCAGGGATTGCCTTTTCTATAGTAAATTATTCAAAAATTAATTTTTTACTGTCGCAAATTTTAACTACGCCAGGGATTGCCTTTCCTATAGTAAATTTTTCAAAAAATAATTTTTTACTGTCGCAAATTTTAATTACGCCAGCGATTGCCTTTTCTATAGTAAATTTTTCAAAAAATAATTTTTTACTGTCGCAAATTTTAATTACGCCAGGATTGCCTTTTCTATAGTAAATTTTTCAAAAATTAATTTTTTTCTGTCGCAAATTTTAATTACGCCAAGTATTGCCTTTTCTATAGTAAACTATTCAAAAAATAATTTTTTACTGTCGCAAATTTTAATTACGCCAGGGATTGCCTTTTCTATAGTAAATTATTCAAAAAATATTTTTTTACTGTCGCAAATTTTAATTACGCCAGGGATTGCCTTTTCTATAGTAAATTTTGCAAAAAATAATTTTTTTCTGTCGCAAATTTTAATTACGCCAGGGATTGCCTTTTCTATAGTAAATTTTGCAAAAAATAATTTTTTACTGTCGCAAATTTTAACTACGCCAGGGATTGCCTTTTCTATAGTAAATTTTTCAAAAAATAATTTTTTACTGTCGCAAATTTTAATTACGCCAGGGATTGCCTTTTCTATAGTAAATTTTTCAAAAAATAATTTTTTACTGTCGCGAATTTTAACTACGCCAGGGATTGCCTTTTCTATAGTAAATTATTCAAAAAATAATTGTTTACTGTCGCAAATTTTAATTACGCCAGGGATTTCCTTTTCTATAGTAAATTTTTCAAAAATTAATTTTTTACTGTTGCAAATTTTAAATACGCCAGGGATTGCCTTTTCTATAGTAAATTTTTCAAAAATTAATTTTTTACTGTCGCAAATTTTAATTACGCTAGGGATTGCCTTTTCTATAGTAAATTTTGCAAAAAATAATTTTTTACTGTCGCAAATTTTAAATACGCCAGGGATTGCCTTTTCTATAGTAAATTTTTCAAAAAATAATTTTTTTACTCTCGCAAATTTTAATTACGCCAGGATTGCCTTTTCTGTAGTAAATTTTTCAAAAATTAATTTTTTTCTGTCGCAAATTTTAATGACGCCAAGTATTGCCTTTTCTATAGTAAATTTTGCAAAAAATAAATTTTTACTGTCGCAAATTTTAAATATGCCAGGGATTGCCTTTTCTATAGTAAATTTTTCAAAAATTAATTTTTTAGTGTCGCAAATTTTAAATACGCCAGGGATTGCCTATTGTATAGTAAATTTTTCAAAAAATAATTTTTTACTGTCGCAAATTTTAATTGCGCCAGGGATTGCCTTTTCTATAGTAAATTATTCAAAAATTAATTTTTTACTATCGCAAATTTTAACTACGCCAGAAATTGCCTTTTCTATAGTAAATTATTCAAAAATAATTTTTTGCTGTCGCAAATTTTAATTACGCCAGGGATTGCCTTTTCTATAGTAAATTTTAAAAAATAATTTTTTTCTGTCGCGAATTTTAAATACGCCAGGGATTGCCTTTTCTATAGTAAATTGTTCAAAAATTAATTTTTTACTGTCGCAAATTTTAAATACGCAAGGCGTTGCCCTTTCTATAGTAAATTATTCAAAACATAATTTTTTACTGTCGCAAATTTTAAATACGCCAGGGATTGCCTTTTCTATAGTAAATTTTGCAAAAACTAATTTTATACTGTCGCAAATTTTAAATACGCCAGGGATTGCCTTTTCTATAGTAAATTTTGCAAAAAATAATTTTTTACTGTCGCAAATTTTAATTACGCCAGGGATTGCCTTTTCTATAGTAAATTTTTGAAAAATTTATTTTATACTGTCGCAAATTTGAAATACGTCAGGGATTGCCTTTTCTGTAGTAATTTTTTCAAAAAATAATGTTATGCTGTCGCAAATTTTAAATACCCCAGAAATTGCCTTTTCTATAGTAAAATTTTCAAAAATTAATTTTTTTACTGTCGCAAATTTTAAATACGCCAGGGATTACCTTTTTCTATAGTAAATTATTCAAAAAATAATTTTTTACTTCCGCAAATTTTAATTACGCCAAGGATTGCCTTTTCTATAGTAAATTTTTCAAAAATTACTTTTATACTGTCACAAATTTTAAATACGCCAGGGATTACCTTTTCTATAGTAAAATTTCAAAAAATAATTTTATACTGTCGCAAACTTTAAATACGCCAGGGATTGCCTTTTCTATAGTAAGTTTTTCAAAAAATTATTTTATACTGTCGCAAATTTTAAATACGCCAGGGATTGCCTTTTCTGTAGTAAATTTTTCAAAAAATAATTTTATACTGACGCAAATTTTAAATACGACAGGGATTGCCTATTCTATAGTAAATTTTTCAAACATTAATTTTATACTGTCGCAAATTTTAAATACGCCAGGCACTGCCTTTCCTATAGTAAATTTTTCAAAAAATAATTTTATACTGTCGCAAATTTTAAATACGCCAGGGATTGCCTTTTCTATAGTAAATTTTTCAAAAATTAATTTTTTTCTGTCGCAAATTTTAATTACGCCAAGTATTGCCTTTTCTATAGTAAACTATTCAAAAAATAATTTTTTACTGTCGCAAATTTTAATTACGCCAGGGATTGCCTTTTCTATAGTAAATTATTCAAAAAATATTTTTTTACTGTCGCAAATTTTAATTACGCCAGGGATTGCCTTTTCTATAGTAAATTTTGCAAAAAATAATTTTTTTCTGTCGCAAATTTTAATTACGCCAGGATTGCCTTTTCTATAGTAAATTTTTCAAAAATTAATTTTTTACTGTCGCAAATTTTAATGACGCCAAGTATTGCCTTTTCTATAGTAAATTTTTCAAAAAATAATTTTTTACTGTCGCAAATTTTAATTACGCCAGGGATTGCCTTTTCTATAGTAAATTTTTCAAAAAATAATTTTTTACTGTCGCGAATTTTAACTACGCCAGGGATTGCCTTTTCTATAGTAAATTATTCAAAAAATAATTGTTTACTGTCGCAAATTTTAATTACGCCAGGGATTTCCTTTTCTATAGTAAATTTTTCAAAAATTAATTTTTTACTGTTGCAAATTTTAAATACGCCAGGGATTGCCTTTTCTATAGTAAATTTTTCAAAAATTAATTTTTTACTGTCGCAAATTTTAATTACGCTAGGGATTGCCTTTTCTATAGTAAATTTTGCAAAAAATAATTTTTTACTGTCGCAAATTTTAAATACGCCAGGGATTGCCTTTTCTATAGTAAATTTTTCAAAAATAATTTTTTTACTCTCGCAAATTTTAATTACGCCAGGATTGCCTTTTCTGTAGTAAATTTTTCAAAAATTAATTTTTTTCTGTCGCAAATTTTAATGACGCCAAGTATTGCCTTTTCTATAGTAAATTTTGCAAAAAATAAATTTTTACTGTCGCAAATTTTAAATATGCCAGGGATTGCCTTTTCTATAGTAAATTTTTCAAAAATTAATTTTTTAGTGTCGCAAATTTTAAATACGCCAGGGATTGCCTATTGTATAGTAAATTTTTCAAAAAATAATTTTTTACTGTCGCAAATTTTAATTGCGCCAGGGATTGCCTTTTCTATAGTAAATTATTCAAAAATTAATTTTTTACTGTCGCAAATTTTAACTACGCCAGAAATTGCCTTTTCTATAGTAAATTATTCAAAAATAATTTTTTGCTGTCGCAAATTTTAATTACGCCAGGGATTGCCTTTTCTATAGTAAATTTAAAAAAAATAATTTTTTTCTGTCGCGAATTTTAAATACGCCAGGGATTGCCTTTTCTATAGTAAATTGTTCAAAAATTAATTTTTTACTGTCGCAAATTTTAAATACGCAAGGCATTGCCCTTTCTATAGTAAATTATTCAAAACATAATTTTTTACTGTCGCAAATTTTAAATACGCCAGGGATTGCCTTTTCTATAGTAAATTTTGCAAAAACTAATTTTATACTGTCGCAAATTTTAAATACGCCAGGGATTGCCTTTTCTATAGTAAATTTTGCAAAAAATAATTTTTTACTGTCGCAAATTTTAATTACGCCAGGGATTGCCTTTTCTATAGTAAATTTTTGAAAAATTTATTTTATACTGTCGCAAATTTGAAATACGTCAGGGATTGCCTTTTCTGTAGTAATTTTTTCAAAAAATAATGTTATGCTGTCGCAAATTTTAAATACCCCAGAAATTGCCTTTTCTATAGTAAAATTTTCAAAAATTAATTTTTTTACTGTCGCAAATTTTAAATACGCCAGGGATTACCTTTTCTATAGTAAATTATTCAAAAAATAATTTTTTACTTCCGCAAATTTTAATTACGCCAAGGATTGCCTTTTCTATAGTAAATTTTTCAAAAATTACTTTTATACTGTCACAAATTTTAAATACGCCAGGGATTACCTTTTCTATAGTAAAATTTCAAAAAATAATTTTATACTGTCGCAAACTTTAAATACGCCAGGGATTGCCTTTTCTATAGTAAGTTTTTCAAAAAATTATTTTATACTGTCGCAAATTTTAAATACGCCAGGGATTGCCTTTTCTGTAGTAAATTTTTCAAAAAATAATTTTATACTGACGCAAATTTTAAATACGACAGGGATTGCCTATTCTATAGTAAATTTTTCAAACATTAATTTTATACTGTCGCAAATTTTAAATACGCCAGGCACTGCCTTTCCTATAGTAAATTTTTCAAAAAATAATTTTATACTGTCGCAAATTTTAAATACGCCAGGGATTGCCTTTTCTATAGTAAATTTGTCAAAAAATCATTTTTTTACTCTCGCAAATTTTAATTACGCCAGGATTGCCTTTTCTATAGTAAATTTTTCAAAAATTAATTTTTTTCTGTCGCAAATTTTAATGACGCCAAGTATTGCCTTTTCTATAGTAAATTTTGCAATAAATAATTTTTTACTGTCGCAAATTTTAAATACGCCAGGGATTGCCTTTTCTATAGTAAATTTTTCAAAAAATAATTTTTTTACTCTCGCAAATTTTAATTACGCCAGGATTGCCTTTTCTATAGTAAATTTTTCAAAAATTAATTTTTTTCTGTCGCAAATTTTAATGACGCCAAGTATTGCCTTTTCTATAGTAAATTTTGCAATAAATAATTTTTTACTGTCGCAAGTTTTAATTACGCCAGGGATTGCCTTTTCTATAGTAAAATTTTCAAAAATTAATTTTATACTGTCGCAAATTTTAATTACGCTAGGGATTGCCTTTTCTATAGTAAATTTTGCAAAAAATAATTTTTTACTGTCGCAAATTTTAAATACGGCAGGGATTGCCTTTTCTATAGTAAATTTTTCAAAAAATAATTTTTTTACTCTCGCAAATTTTAATTACGCCAGGATTGCCTTTTCTATAGTAAATTTTTCAAAAATTAATTTTTTTCTGTCGCAAATTTTAATGACGCCAAGTATTGCCTTTTCTATAGTAAATTTTGCAAAAAATAATTTTTTACTGTCGCAAGTTTTAATTACGCCAGGGATTGCCTTTTCTATAGTAAAATTTTCAAAAATTAATTTTATACTGTCGCAAATTATAATTACGCCAGGGATTGCCTTTTCTATAGTAAACTATTCAAAAAATAATGTTTTACTGTCGCAAATTTTAATTACGCCAGGGATTGCCTTTTCTATAGTAAATTATTCAAAAAATAATGTTTTACTGTCGCAAATTTTAATTACGCCAGGGATTGCCTTTTCTATAGTAAATTATTCAAAAAATAATTTTTTACTGTCGCAAATTTTAATTACGCCAGGGATTGCCTTTTCTATAGTAAATTATTCAAAAAATAATGTTTTACTGTCGCAAATTTTAATTACGCCATGGATTGCCTTTTCTATAGTAAATTTTTCAAAAATTAATTTTTTACTGTCGCAAATTTTAATTACGCCAGGGATTGCCTCTTCTATAGTAAATTATTCAAAAAATAATTTTTTACTGTAGCAAATTTTAAATACGCCAGGGATTGCCTTTTCTATAGTAAATTATTCAAAAAATAATTTTTTACTGTCGCAAATTTTAATTACGCTAGGATTGCCTTTTGTATAGTAAATTTTTCAAAAATTAGTTTTTTTCTGTCGCAAATTTTAATTACGCCAAGTATTGCCTTTTCTATTGTAAATTTTGCAAAAAATAATTTTTTACTGTCGCAAATTTTAAATACGCCAGGAATTGCCTTTTCTATAGTAAATTTTGCAAAAAATAATTTTTTACTGTCACAAATTTTAATAACGCCAGGGATTGCCTTTTCTATAGTAAATTATTCAAAAAATAATTTTTTTTCTGTCGCAAATTTTAATTTCGCCAGGGATTGCCTTTTCTATAGTAAGTTATTCAAAAAATAATTTTTTTCTGTCGCAAATTTTAAATACGCCAAGGATTGCCTTTTCTATTGTAAATTTTTCAAAAATTAATTTTATACTCTCGCAAATTTTAAATACGCCAGGGATTGCCTTTTCTATAGTAAATTTTGCAAAAACTAATTTTTTACTGTCGCAAATTTTAATTACGCCAGGGATTGCCTTTTCTATATTAAATTATTCAAAAAATAATTTTTTACTTTCGCAAATTTTAATTACGCCAGGGATGGCCTTTTCTATAGTAAATTTTTCAATAAATAATTTTTTACTGTCGCAAATTTTAAATACGCCAAGGATTGCCTTTTCTATAGTAAATTATTCAAAAAATAATTTTTTTCTGTCGCAAATTTTAAATACGCCAGGGATTGCCTTTTCTATAGTAAATTTTTCCAAAATTAATTTTTTACTGTCGCAAATTTTAATTATGCCACGGATTGCCTTTTCTATAGTAAATTTTTCAAAAATTAATTTTTTACTGTCGCAAATTTTAATTACGCCAGGAATTGCCTTTTCTATAGTAAATTTTACAAAAATTAATTTTTTTCTGTCGCAAATTTTAATTACACCAAGGATTGCCTTTTCTATTGTAAATTTTGCAAAAAATAATTTTTTACTGTCGCAAATTTTAAATACGCCAGGGATTGCCTTTTCTATAGTAAATTTTGCAAAAAATAATTTTTTACTGTCACAAATTTTAATTACGCCAGGAATTGCCTTTTCTATAGTAAGTTATTCAAAAAATAATTTTTTTCTGTCGCAAATTTTAAATAAGCCAGGGATTGCCTTTTCTATAGTAAATTTTTCAAAAATTAATTTTATACTGTCGCAAATTTTAAATACGCCAGGGATTGCCTTTTCTATAGTAAATTTTGCAAAAACTATTTTTTTATTGTCGCAAATTTTAATTACGCCAGGGATTGCCTTTTCTATATTAAATTTTTCAAAAATTAATTTTTTACTCTCACAAATTTTAATGACGCCAGGGATTGCCTTTTCTATAGTAAATTATTCAAAAAATAATTTTTTACTGTCGCAAATTTTAAATACGCCAGGGATTGCCTTTTCTATAGTAAATTATTCAAAAAATAATTTTTTACTGTCGCAAATTTTAATTACGCCAGGGATTGCCTTTTCTATAGTAAATTACTCAAAAAATAATTTTTTACTGTCGCGAATTTTAATTACGCCAGGGATTGCCTTTTCTATAGTAAATTTTTCAAAAATTTGTTTTATACTGTCGCAAATTTTAAATACGCCAGAGATTGCCTTTTCTATAGTAAATTATTCAAAAAATAATTTTTTAATGTCGCAAATTTTAATTACGCCAGGAATTGCCTTTCCTATAGTAAATTATTCAAAAAATAATTTTTTACTGTCGCAAATTTTAACAACGCCATGGATTGCCTTTTCTATAGTAAATTTTTCAAAAATTAATTTTTTACTCTCGCCAATTTTAATTACGCCAGGGATTGCCTTTTATATAGTAAATTATTCAAAAAATAATTTTTTACTGTCGCAAATTTTAAATACGCCAGGGATTGCCTTTTCTATAGTAAATTATTCAAAAAATAATTTTTTACTGTCGCAAATTTTAATTACGCCAGGGATTGCCTTTTCTATAGTAAATTTTTCAAAAATTAATTTTTTACTGTCGCAAGTTTTAAATACGCCAGGGATTGCCTTTTCTATAGTAAATTATTCAAAAAATAATTTTTTACTGTCGCAAATTTTAATTACGTCATGGATTGCCTTTTCTATAGTAAATTTTTCAAAAATTAATTTTTTACTGTCGCCAATTTTAAATACGCCAGGGATTGCCTTTTCTTTAGTAAATTTTTCAAAAAATAATTTTTTACTGTCGCAAATTTTAATTAGGCCAGGGATTACCTTTTCTATAGTAAATTATTCAAAAATTAATTTTTTACTGTCGCAAGTTTTAAATACGCCAGGGATTGCCTTTTCTATAGTAAATTATTCAAAAAATAATTTTTTACTGTCGCAAATTTTAAATACGCCAAGGATTGCCTTTTCTATTGTAAATTTTTCAAAAATTAATTTTATACTGTCGCAAATTTTAAATACGCCAGGGATTCCCTTTTCTATAGTAAATTTTTCAAAAATTAATTTTTTTCTGTCGCAAATTTTAAATACGCCAGGGATTGCCTTTTCTATAGTAAATTATTCAAAAGATAATTTTTTTCTGTCGCAAATTTTAAATACGCCAGTGATTGCCTTTTCTATAGTAAATTTTTCAAAAAATAATTTTTTACTGTCGCAAATTTTAATTAGGGCAGGGATTACCTTTTCTATAGTAAATTATTCAAAAATTAATTTTTTACTGTCGCAAATTTTAATTACGCCAGGGATTGCCTTTTCTATAGTAAATTATTCAAAAAATAATTTTTTATTGTCGCAAATTTTAATTACGCCAGGGATTGCTTTTCAATAGTAAATGATTCAAAAAATAATTTTTTACTGTCGCAAATTTTAATTACGCCAGGGATTACATTTCCTATAGTAAATTATTCAAAAATTAATTTTTTACTGTCGCATATTTTAAATACGCCAGAGATTGCCTTTTCTATAGTAAGTTATTCAAAAAATAATTTTTTTCTGTCGCAAATTTTAAATAAGCCAGGGATTGCCTTTTCTATTGTAAATTTTTCAAAAATTAACTTTATACTGTCGCAAAATTTAAATACGCCAGGGATTGCCTATTCTATAGTAAATTTTGCAAAAACTAATTTTTTACTGTCGCAAATTTTAATTACGCCAGGGATTGCCTTTTCTATATTAAATTATTCAAAAAATAATTTTTTACTTTCGCAAATTTTAATTACGCCAGGGATTGCCTTTTCTATAGTAAATTTTTCAATAAATAATTTTTTACTGTCGCAAATTTTAAATACGCCAGGGATTGCCTTTTCTATAGTAAATTATTCAAAAAATAATTTTTTTCTGTCGCAAATTTTAAATACGCCAGGGATTGCCTTTTCTATAGTAAATTTTTCAAAAATTCATTTTTTACTGTCGCAAATTTTAATTATGCCACGGATTGCCTTTTCTATAGTAAATTTTTCAAAAATTAATTTTTTACTGTCGCAAATTTTAATTACGCCAGGAATTGCCTTTTCTATAGTAAATTTTTCAAAAATTATTTTTTTTCTGTCGCAAATTTTAATTACACCAAGGATTGCCTTTTCTATTGTAAATTTTGCAAAAAATAATTTTTTACTGTCGCAAATTTTAAATACGCCAGGGATTGCCTTTTCTATAGTAAATTTTGCAAAAAATAATTTTTTACTGTCACAAATTTTAATTACGCCAGGGATTGCCTTTTCTATAGTAAGTTATTCAAAAAATAATTTTTTTCTGTCGCAAATTTTAAATAAGCCAGGAATTGCCTTTTCTATAGTAAATTTTTCAAAAATTAATTTTATACTGTCGCAAATTTTAAATACGCCAGGGATTGCCTTTTCTATAGTAAATTTTGCAAAAACTAATTTTTTACTGTCGCAAATTTTAATTACGCCAGGGATTGCCTTTTCTATATTAAATTTTTCAAAAATTAATTTTTTACTCTCGCAAATTTTAATTACGCCAGGGATTGCCTTTTCTATAGTAAATTATTCAAAAAATAATTTTTTACTGTCGCAAATTTTAAATACGCCAGGGATTGCCTTTTCTATAGTAAATTATTCAAA
This sequence comes from Dioctria linearis, assembly GCA_963930735.1. Taxonomy (NCBI): domain Eukaryota; kingdom Metazoa; phylum Arthropoda; class Insecta; order Diptera; family Asilidae; genus Dioctria; species Dioctria linearis. The sequence goes on along the minus strand of CAWVNZ010001763.1, from coordinate 7,630 downwards.
AAATAATTTTTTACTGTCGCAAATTTTAATTACGCCAGGGATTGCCTTTTCTATAGTAAATTTTTCAAAAATTAATTTTATACTGTCGCAAATTTTAATTACGCCAGGGATTGCCTTTTCTATAGTAAATTATTCAAAAAATAATTTTTTACTGTCGCGAATTTTAATTACGCCAGGGATTGCCTTTTCTATAGTAAATTTTTCAAAAATTTGTTTTATACTGTCGCAAAGTTTAAATACGCCAGAGATTGCCTTTTCTATAGTAAATTATTCAAAAAATAATTTTTTAATATCGCAAATTTTAATTACGCCAGGAATTGCCTTTCCTATAGTAAATTATTCAAAAAATAATTTTTTACTGTCGCAAATTTTAACTACGCCATGGATTGCCTTTTCTATAGTAAATTTTTCAAAAATTAATTTTTTACTGTCGCCAATTTTAATTACGCCAGGGATTGCCTTTTATATAGTAAATTATTCAAAAAATAATTTTTTACTGTCGCAAATTTTAAATACGCCAGGGATTGCCTTTTCTATAGTAAATTATTCAAAAAATAATTTTTTACTGTCGCAAATTTTAATTACGCCAGGGATTGCCTTTTCTATAGTAAATTTTGCAAAAAATAATTTTTTAATGTCACAAATTTTAATTACGCCAGGGATTGCCTTTTCTATAGTAAATTATTCAAAAAATAATTTTTTGCTGTCGCAAATTTTAATTACGCCAGGGATTGCCTTTTCTATAGTAAATTTTGCAAAAATTAATTTTATACTGTCGCAAATTTTAATTACGCCAGGGATTGCCTTTTCTATAGTAAATTATTCAAAAAATAATTTTTTACTGTCGCGAATTTTAATTACGCCAGGGATTGCCTTTTCTATAGTAAATTTTTCAAAAATTTGTTTTATACTGTCGCAAATTTTAAATACGCCAGAGATTGCCTTTTCTATAGTAAATTATTCAAAAAATAATTTTTTAATGTCGCAAATTTTAATTACGCCAGGAATTGCCTTTTCTATAGTAAATTATTCAAAAAATAATTTTTTACTGTCGCAAATTTTAATTACGTCATGGATTGCCTTTTCTATAGTAAATTTTTCAAAAATTAATTTTTTACTGTCGCCAATTTTAATTACGCCAGGGATTGCCTTTTATATAGTAAATTATTCAAAAAATAATTTTTTACTGTCGCAAATTTTAAATACGCCAGAGATTGCCTTTTCTATAGTAAATTATTCAAAAAATAATTTTTTACTGTCGCAAATTTTAATTACGCCAGGGATTGCCTTTTCTATAGTAAATTTTTCAAAAATTAATTTTTTACTGTCGCAAGTTTTAAATACGTCAGGGATTGCCTTTTCTATAGTAAATTATTCAAAAAATAATTTTTTACTGTCGCAAATTTGAAATACGCCAGGGATTGCCTTTTTTATAGTAAATTTTTCAAAAATTAATTTTTTACTTTCGCAAATTTTAATTACGCCAGGGATTGCCTTTTCTATAGTAAATTATTCAAAAAATAATTTTTTACTGTCGCGAATTTTAATTACGCCAGGGATTGCCTTTTCTATAGTAAATTTTTCAAAAATTTGTTTTATACTGTCGCAAATTTTAAATACGCCAGAGATTGCCTTTTCTGTAGTAAATTATTCAAAAAATAATTTTTTAATGTCGCAAATTTTAATTACGCCAGGAATTGCCTTTTCTATAGTAAATTATTCAAAAAATAATTTTTTACTGTCGCAAATTTTAATTACGTCATGGATTGCCTTTTCTATAGTAAATTTTTCAAAAATTAATTTTTTACTGTCGCCAATTTTAATTACGCCAGGGATTGCCTTTTATATAGTAAATTATTCAAAAAATAATTTTTTACTGTCGCAAATTTTAAATACGCCAGGGATTGCCTTTTCTATAGTAAATTATTCAAAAATTAACTTTATACTGTCGCAAATTTTAAATACGCCAGGGATTGCCTTTTCTATAGTAAATTTTGCAAAAACTAATTTTTTACTGTTGCAAATTTTAATTACGCCAGGGATTGCCTTTTCTATATTAAATTATTCAAAAAATAATTTTTTACTTTCGCAAATTTTAATTACGCCAGGGATTGCCTTTTCTATAGTAAATTTTTCAATAAATAATTTTTTACTGTCGCAAATTTTAAATACGCCAGGGATTGCCTTTTCTATAGTAAATTATTCAAAAAATAATTTTTTTCTGTCGCAAATTTTAAAAACGCCAGGGATTGCCTTTTCTATAGTAAATTTTTCAAAAATTAATTTTTTACTGTCGCAAATTTTAATTATGCCACGGATTGCCTTTTCTATAGTAAATTTTTCAAAAATTAATTTTTTACTGTCGCAAATTTTAACTACGCCAGGAATTACCTTTTCTATAGTAAATTTTTCAAAAATTAATTTTTTTCTGTCGCAAATTTTAATTACACCAAGGATTGCCTTTTCTATTGTAAATTTTGCAAAAAATAATTTTTTACTGTCGCAAATTTTAAATACGCCAGGGATTGCCTTTTCTATAGTAAATTTTGCAAAAAATAATTTTTTACTGTCACAAATTTTAATTACGCCAGGGATTGCCTTTTCTATAGTAAATTATTCAAAAAATAATTTATTACTGTCGCAAATTTTAATTACGCCAGGGATTGCCTTTTCTATAGTAAATTATTCAAAAAATAATTTTTTACTGTCGCAAATTTTAACTGCGCCATGGATTGCCTTTTCTATAGTAAATTTTTCAAAAATTAATTTTTTACTGTCGCCAATTTTAATTACGCCAGGGATTGCCTTTTATATAGTAAATTATTCAAAAAATAATTTTTTACTGTCGCAAATTTTAAATACGCCAGGGATTGCCTTTTCTATAGTAAATTTTTCAAAAATTAATTTTTTTCTGTCGCAAATTTTAATTACACCAGGAATTGCCTTTCTATTGTAAATTTTGCAAAAAATAATTTTTTACTGTCGCAAATTTTAAATACGCCAGGGATTGCCTTTTCTATAGTAAATTTTGCAAAAAATAATTTTTTACTGTCACAAATTTTAATTACGCCAGGGATTGCCTTTTCTATAGTAAATTATTCAAAAAATAATTTTTTACTGTCGCAAATTTTAATTACGCCAGGGATTGCCTTTTCTATAGTAAATTTTTCAAAAATTAATTTTATACTGTCGCAAATTTTAATTACGCCAGGGATTGCCTTTTCTATAGTAAATTATTCAAAAAATAATTTTTTACTGTCGCGAATTTTAATTACGCCAGGGATTGCCTTTTCTATAGTAAATTTTTCAAAAATTTGTTTTATACTGTCGCAAATTTTAAATACGCCAGAGATTGCCTTTTCTATAGTAAATTATTCAAAAATAATTTTTTAATGTCGCAAATTTTAATTACGCCAGGAATTGCCTTTTCTATAGTAAATTATTCAAAAAATTATTTTTTACTGTCGCAAATTTTAATTACGTCATGGATTGCCTTTTCTATAGTAAATTTTTCAAAAATTAATTTTTTACTGTCGCCAATTTTAATTACGCCAGGGATTGCCTTTTATATAGTAAATTATTCAAAAAATAATTTTTTACTGTCGCAAATTTTAAATACTTCAGGGATTGCCTTTTCTATAGTAAATTATTCAAAAAATAATTTTTTACTGTCGCAAATTTTAATTACGCCAGGGATTGCCTTTTCTATAGTAAATTTTTCAAAAATTAATTTTTTACTGTCGCAAGTTTTAAATACGCCAGGGATTGCCTTTTCTATAGTAAATTATTCAAAAAATAATTTTTTACTGTCGCAAATTTGAAATACGCCAGGGATTGCCTTTTTTATAGTAAATTTTTCAAAAATTAATTTTTTACTTTCGCAAATTTTAATTACGCCAGGGATTGCCTTTTCTATAGTAAATTATTCAAAAAATAATTTTTTACTGTCGCGAATTTTAATTACGCCAGGGATTGCCTTTTCTATAGTAAATTTTTCAAAAATTTGTTTTATACTGTCGCAAATTTTAAATACGCCAGAGATTGCCTTTTCTATAGTAAATTATTCAAAAAATAATTTTTTAATGCCGCAAATTTTAATTACGCCAGGAATTGCCTTTCCTATAGTAAATTATTCAAAAAATAATTTTTTACTGTCGCAAATTTTAACTACGCCATGGATTGCCTTTTCTATAGTAAATTTTTCAAAAATTAATTTTTTACTGTCGCCAATTTTAATTACGCCAGGGATTGCCTTTTATATAGTAAATTATTCAAAAAATAATTTTTTACTGTCGCAAATTTTAAATACGCCAGGGATTGCCTTTTCTATAGTAAATTATTCAAAAAATAATTTTTTACTGTCGCAAATTTTAATTACGCCAGGGATTGCCTTTTCTATAGTAAATTTTTCAAAATTAATTTTTTACTGTCGCAAGTTTTAAATACGCCAGGGATTGCCTTTTCTATAGTAAATTATTCAAAAAATAAATTTTTACTGTCGCAAATTTTAAATACGCCAAGGATTGCCTTTTCTATTGTAAATTTTTCAAAAATTAATTTTATACTGTCGCAAATTTTAAATACGCCAGGGATTGCCTTTTCTATAGTAAATTTTTCAAAAATTAATTTTTTTCTGTCGCAAATTTTAAATACGCCAGGGATTGCCTTTTCTATAGTAAATTATTCAAAAAATAATTTTTTTCTGTCGCAAATTTTAAATACGCCAGGGATTGCCTTTTCTATAGTAAATTTTTCAAAAAATAATTTTTTACTGTCGCAAATTTTAATTAGGCCAGGGATTACCTTTTCTATAGTAAATTATTCAAAAATTAATTTTTTACTGTCGCAAGTTTTAAATACGCCAGGGATTGCCTTTTCTATAGTAAATTATTCAAAAAATAATTTTTTACTGTCGCAAATTTTAAATACGCCAAGGATTGCCTTTTCTATTGTAAATTTTTCAAAAATTAATTTTATACTGTCGCAAATTTTAAATACGCCAGGGATTGCCTTTTCTATAGTAAATTTTTCAAAAATTAATTTTTTTCTGTCGCAAATTTTAAATACGCCAGGGATTGCCTTTTCTATAGTAAATTATTCAAAAAATAATTTTTTTCTGTCGCAAATTTTAAATACGCCAGGAATTGCCTTTTCTATAGTAAATTTTTCAAAAAATAATTTTTTACTGTCGCAAATTTTAATTAGGGCAGGGATTACCTTTTCTATAGTAAAATATTCAAAAATTAATTTTTTACTGTCGCAAATTTTAATTACGCCAGGGATTGCCTTTTCTATAGTAAATTATTCAAAAAATAATTTTTTATTGTCGCAAATTTTAATTACGCCAGGGATTGCTTTTCAATAGTAAATTATTCAAAAAATAATTTTTTACTGTCGCAAGTTTTAATTACGCCAGGGATTACATTTCCTATAGTAAATTATTCAAAAATTAATTTTTTACTGTCGCATATTTTAAATACGCCAGAGATTGCCTTTTCTATAGTAAGTTATTCAAAAAATAATTTTTTTCTGTCGCAAATTTTAAATAAGCCAGGGATTGCCTTTTCTATAGTAAATTTTTCAAAAATTAACTTTATACTGTCGCAAATTTTAAATACGCCAGGGATTGCCTTTTCTATAGTAAATTTTGCAAAACTAATTTTTTACTGTTGCAAATTTTAATTACGGCAGGGATTGCCTTTTCTATATTAAATTATTCAAAAAATAATTTTTTACTTTCGCAAATTTTAATTACGCCAGGGATTGCCTTTTCTATAGTAAATTTTTCAATAAATAATTTTTTACTGTCGCAAATTTTAAATACGCCAGGGATTGCCTTTTCTATAGTAAATTATTCAAAAAATAATTTTTTTCTGTCGCAAATTTTAAAAACGAGAGGGATTGCCTTTTCTATAGTAAATTTTTCAAAAATTAATTTTTTACTGTCGCAAATTTTAATTATGCCACGGATTGCCTTTTCTATAGTAAATTTTTCAAAAATTAATTTTTTACTGTCGCAAATTTTAACTACGCCAGGAATTGCCTTTTCTATAGTAAATTTTTCAAAAATTAATTTTTTTCTGTCGCAAATTTTAATTACACCAAGGATTGCCTTTTCTATTGTAAATTTTGCAAAAAATAATTTTTTACTGTCGCAAATTTTAAATACGCCAGGGATTGCCTTTTCTATAGTAAATTTTGCAAAAAATAATTTTTTACTGTCACAAATTTTAATTACGCCAGGGATTGCCTTTTCTATAGTAAATTATTCAAAAAATAATTTTTTACTGTCGCAAATTTTAATTACGCCAGGAATTGCCTTTTCTATAGTAAATTTTTCAAAAATTAATTTTATACTGTCGCAAATTTTAATTACGCCAGGGATTGCCTTTTCTATAGTAAATTATTCAAAAAATAATTTTTTACTGTCGCGAATTTTAATTACGCCAGGGATTGCCTTTTCTATAGTAAATTTTTCAAAAATTTGTTTTATACTGTCGCAAATTTTAAATACGCCAGAGATTGCCTTTTCTATAGTAAATTATTCCAAAAATAATTTTTTAATGTCGCAAATTTTAATTACGCCAGGAATTGCCTTTTCTATAGTAAATTATTCAAAAAATAATTTTTTACTGTAGCAAATTTTAATTACGTCATGGATTGCCTTTTCTATAGTAAATTTTTCAAAAATTAATTTTTTACTGTCGCCAATTTTAATTACGCCAGGGATTGCCTTTTATATAGTAAATTATTCAAAAAATAATTTTTTACTGTCGCAAATTTTAAATACGCCAGGGATTGCCTTTTCTATAGTAAATTATTCAAAAAATAATTTTTTACTGTCGCAAATTTTAATTACGCCAGGGATTGCCTTTTCTATAGTAAATTTTTCAAAAATTAATTTTTTACTGTCGCAAGTTTTAAATACGCCAGGGATTGCCTTTTCTATAGTAAATTATTCAAAAAATAATTTTTTACTGTCGCAAATTTGAAATACGCCAGGGATTGCCTTTTTTATAGTAAATTTTTCAAAAATTAATTTTTACTTTCGCAAATTTTAATTACGCCAGGGATTGCCTTTTCTATAGTAAATTATTCAAAAAATAATTTTTTACTGTCGCGAATTTTAATTACGCCAGGGATTGCCTTTTCTATAGTAAATTTTTCAAAAATTTGTTTTATACTGTCGCAAATTTTAAATACGCCAGAGATTGCCTTTTCTATAGTAAATTATTCAAAAAATAATTTTTTAATGTCGCAAATTTTAATTACGCCAGGAATTGCCTTTCCTATAGTAAATTATTCAAAAAATAATTTTTTACTGTCGCAAATTTTAACTACGGCATGGATTGCCTTTTCTATAGTAAATTTTTCAAAAATTAATTTTTTACTGTCGCCAATTTTAATTACGCCAGGGATTGCCTTTTATATAGTAAATTATTCAAAAAATAATTTTTTACTGTCGCAAATTTTAAATATGCCAGGGATTGCATTTTCTATAGTAAATTATTCAAAAAATAATTTTTTACTGTCGCAAATTTTAATTACGCCAGGGATTGCCTTTTCTATAGTAAATTTTTCAAAAATTAATTTTTTACTGTCGCAAGTTTTAAATACGCCAGGGATTGCC